>JAECUM010026155.1:0-65538 GCA_016617855.1 Megalonaias nervosa | reverse complement strand
GGGGTGATTTGGATATAAAACATAGTTTTAATAATATTCCAGTCATATCGCTACGATGTCTCCAGTGTGGCAGTTTATAGTGATGTGTAGCACTAGGGTATCATGCCGCAGACATATTACATCATGTCCCACCCAGTCACATTATCCTGGCACCAGGCCGACTAATTCTTACACTATCCACTTAGTGCTGAGCGCCAAACGAGGCAGCCGCTAGTACAATTTAATTAAGTGGTTCGAAGCTTAATTTGTATACGCACATATGGATGACTGCATGCATTAGTATGGATGGATAGATATTCTGACAATTTAGGCTAAAGGCTCTAGACCTGCTTTAACAGCGTTATTCAACCACAATTCCAAATAAGGACGTCATTTCCTGTGTATCTGACATTAACTATTAATCGATATTGTTGCCTGACATTTCAAACCTTTTTGTGCGTAAGTCATTACATGCTCAATGCAGTAGGTACTTTTACGTTTTCGACAGAGTCTCTCCTAGCGCACTAAAATATGATACATTTTATAAAATTGTGTACAACACCGTTAAATTGATTTGTTTGATAGTTTTCCTTCTTCTATTCCAACTGTATTTGCGAAGAGGTATTTAGTTTAGAAATGTTTGATATCTTGAACCTGCTATCATGGAACCTCTCTACCATTTTTCAACACGAGTGCTCTTCATAAACACACGTATAGAAATATGTACGTAAGTACGTA
The DNA here is from genome assembly GCA_016617855.1 of Megalonaias nervosa. Classification (NCBI taxonomy): domain Eukaryota; kingdom Metazoa; phylum Mollusca; class Bivalvia; order Unionida; family Unionidae; genus Megalonaias; species Megalonaias nervosa. Next base: position 64,821 of record JAECUM010026155.1, on the reverse strand, counting down.
AGCACACTCTCGGATACGAATGTTTCGACATTTTGGGAGGAACATCAAGAGCCGTCTGAACTATGGAAAGGAATTCTATTTTTCAACCAACATTCTGGATAGGGACACATCTTCCCGAGTTTTAAGGCATGGAGGATAGAGTCAATTATGGGTCATAGTAAAAATCAAAGCAAATCTAATATATGGAATACACAGAGAGAAAGCAATTGGAGTGACCAAAATATGTATGTTTAATTAATACCGCGTGACTTGCTCAGTTCACACTTTGCTTGTGACAATCTTTGCATTCTCATTTGTCTGCAGTTGGATCGTCGTAGTAGTGTGCGTACAAGAAATATGAATCATGTATATATGTACGCAAAGATTCATTAATCGTTTAAAGTCTCCGTTGATAAATTAATAGGAGATGTGAATGTAGCTGTTGTACTTGTAAATTACGTGTTCTTTAATTAAGATATTGATGTGCTGATAAATAATGGCTGACACTTGAAATAACAGTTTCTTTTTCATCGTTGCAAGCCGTATAACAATTGCTGTTCCACCTGCAATAAGATTACCCCGTTTCGCAATGATATAAACACATAAATATAGACATCAACGAGTCAATGACATATGCTCTTATATGTAAATAGAAGAGACGTTTTCTCGATCGATCCGTGCCTGTAAATTGAAAAGAAACTCTAATTCAGTAATGTTGGGACAAGCTCGCGTGAAAATTTTACTTAGGCTCGCTATGATTAGCTAAGCGTGCCGTACGCAGATTCATGATAAATGAGTAAATCTTATCGTAAGCAGAAACGGATGAAAACAGCGTAACCGATTTTCACGCGTGGCTAGCCATGATATTTTCTGCCTTAGCTTGGGACAATAGTTAACTAGATTATCGCCCGTAGCTTGGGACAAATGTGTATTTTTGAGCCAAGGTCAATGCTTGATGTGTAACCTAGTGAGGAATATATGATTCATATCAAGTACATGTTATGGCAATCTGTTTAAATTGAATTTAATACTTTTCGAAATACTTTTTGATTTACTAAGAAGAACATGTGTTTTATATGCATTTAGTTTAAAATAAACTTTTATTCTTTCATTTTGCCTCAACAGAGTTTAGATTTAGATATCTTCCGAGTTGCAATTGTGTTCAAAACATAAATATAATTATAATATTGAGAATAATATCGCAACCCTGGAACATACTGCTGTTATAAAAGATTGAATAATTTATCATATTTGATCAAGATGATATGTTACGAAATGAAAGCAATCGTGTCAGTTAGATTGCAAAAGGTTAGAACGGCGACACATTTGCTTCAGTGAACAAGATTAAGAAAATTTATTAACATTAGCAACGATTATTATCATTGCACTTATTATTATTATTATTATTATTATTATTATTATTATTATTATTAATAGCTGTTGTTGTTGTTTTACTGTTGTTAAGAATAACCGAAAACAAATCAATATCCAAGCCACTCATTTAGTAGCGGTAGAGATATCTCCACATAACCCGACCGTGTTATGCATGTTAGTAATAATATCATTGATAATAATATTGCCCATTTCGAGGATATAGATTTAGGGGTAAGAACAAACATGTTCAGAAAGGAACGAAATCAGTATGGTGAGAATTTAATGAAATTTTGTCCATACCTGGAATGAGGATTGCAAATGGTAGACGTGATGATATTCAAGGTAGTTTAAACTTTTCAGGTATACAAGATATTTCTGAAACAACTATAGCCTGGATAGTTTTGGATCAATCATGTTTTGCATATATAACTAACTTTAGGATTGGTAATAGACTTGAATCATTCATCAATCAATAATATTTCACCTGGGTCTAACGGATCCATTACTTTCACAACTAAATATAATGAAAGTATTCATCCATTAGAGAGCTATATATGGACTGAAACGCAAAGAAATATATGTGTCCAAAATGTCAGCACTGCACTATAGACAATTCTAATACTATACTCTCACTGACAGAACAAAATCAACACGATACAGCTTTGAATTTTCTCATAGCAAATATTTGTCAGTCAGTACGGACAATGAAAGTAGGTCACAATGACATCAATAAAAGAAGCGATTGAACTTCGGTCAACAATCAACGTTTGCATGATGCAGACTGCAACGCAGCAAAATATCGCTCACTTGATGCATCAGGAAACTTCAGAAATAATAATATTATAGATAACTTGGTTTTATATAAACACCATATAAAAATGTACAAAAACGCAACTAGAGACAAATGCAACCTATACAGAGGAAAGGAAAAGGCAGGTCTTGAAAATGCACTTTCAGACAATGACTCGAAACGCTTCTGGAAACTTTTAAAATGTCGAAACACCACGAATGGAAAAATTAACGTCACCGGATGGTACCAGTACTTTTCAGAATTTTTTAATATACAATATGAGACTGACCAAAGCTTCAGATCAAATGAAAATTCTAATATTTCCTATGAAAATAGGGACTGTAAAATAACTGTTGTAAAAGCGCAACATGCTATGAAACGCATAAAGTCGCTGAATGAGTTGGAATTAACGACCTTTCGAGTGAATTATTTTAAGGCATATTACGGAATCTATCTTAGTCTCTTTTGTTAGTAAATTATTTTATCGTGAATAATGCCAGAAAAGCGGAAAAGGCAGTTTATACTTGTGTCTGCCAAAGGTTTGTTCCAAATATTAGATACTAGAATAGCACCAGTTTTGAATTATGGGTCCTAAGTTTGGGGTTTCTATAAAGAAAATGACATTGAAGTTGTACATACTTCATTTTGAAAGTATATCACTGTTATTACAAAACACATTCCAAACGTTATCTATAATGATAGAATGTCAATGCAGGAAGTAAAATATAGAAAAATTCTTAAGTACTGGTTCAAGTTATTAAACAAGATTGCTGATAGGTTCCCAAATCAATGCTATAACCTACAAATGACATGGGGCGAACACTGTGATTCTTGGGTAAATAAAGTTGAAACTCTACTTTGTCATATGAAAATGGAGACGTTTGGGTTAATCAAGGGATGGGTGATTAGAAACTCTTTATCAACATGCTTAAACAACGATGTGAAGATATTTTCAGCAAGAACTAAATGGATAATAAGATTCAATAAATATATTCCGATTTGATAATAATATCAGAAATGATTTTAGTTATCAATATTGTATAGATTGTTTGAACTCTTCAAACAGTGTTAGCTTGCTGTGAATATTCAGAAATGGAACCTTTCTGATAATGGCAAATATAGGTACGTGTAACAATATCCCCTGTGCTTAAAAACTGCGCCCTTTTGGTGCAGATATAGAAGATGAGTGGCACTTTGCTGTTCAATGGACCTGAGAAAGGCTTATTTATCTCCATACGTTAATTGTAATGCATATCCGTCAAGTTTATAACTTTATCCAGAGAATAAAAATTAATATTAATGTCCTACATATTTTCCTTAGAATCCTAGAATTGTTATGTTTCGTGGTTGTACCTTATTTTTTATACGTGCATGTAATTTTGGGCCTGTACCTTGTGTTACAAATAAAGATAATTATTATTATTATTATTATTATTATTATTATTATTATTATTATTATTATTGTTGTTGTTGTTGTTGTTGTTGTTGTTGTTGTTGTTGTTATTATTATTATTATTGTTGTTGTTGTTGTTATTATTATTATTATTATTATTATTATTATTATTATTATTATTATTATTGCTATCATTATTATTATTATTATTATTATTATTATTATTATTATTATTATTATTATTATTATAAAGAGAGACATTGATTCTTGAATATAGTTTTCAATTGTTGGTTTAACAGAATCAAGACAGATTATATAAAAGAATTCTTTATATCAATGGCAATGAAGGAAATTAATTTCATTTTTTTTAATCATTTAAGCCGTCTTGGTAACACCACTTTTGGTCGGGCTTGTGATCGGAGGTTGTGCTATGTTATGTTTCGCCAACCTATTCCTGTGTTGCTATCCATGCAAGAGAGTTATCGACCACTGTAAAGTCTGCATCGGTATTAGTCTGTGTATCTGCATCTTCTTGGGAGGTAGGTGATGTAAATTTCACACAGTTATTTCCCTGTCTGTCAGATACGCACACGCACACCTACACACACAGAATAATTTTTGAGAAAATCGAGAAGCATGTATGAGAAAGTGCATCCTAAGCCATAGTTGATTTTAAAGTAAATAAAGCTGTAATTATTTGCATGTAAATAGACGTTGTATTTATCAATCTGAAACAAGGTCCATGAAACTTGAATAATTCTAAAGTTTTGTTCACAAAAGAAAAACATAGCAATCACTCGATTCATTAAAAACTAACAAATATTTATTGTCTTAAATGACAAAATATTCTGATGGAATTTGTACTATAAGACGCTAGGTCTGTCATTTGATATGTGATGCAGTCCGATGCCTCAGACTTGAAGTGTATACCTTGTCTGACATCATGAAATTTTGCGAGTCGTAAAGGTGTTTAATCCTTTGCTTTCTATTGAGCATGCAAAAATAAAAATGCTATTTAAATTTTTTGAAGAGAATGTATATGTGCAAAATAAAAATGACACATGTTATATATATGAATGTGTTGTACATATCTGAATTTCTTTTTACACATACGTGAAATAATGGTTTTCGTGTAAGATTTTGTTGCAAAAGAGTACTTTGAGCTGGAATATTTTTATATTAAATCTAACAGTTTGCGTATAATACAGTTTATGTAATAAAACTCATACAATCTACATGACTCTTGTTCTTTAAATAGCCCGTTTAAGACTAAATAGAGGACAAATAAATACTCGATTCTTTATTATCAAATATAAGCTACATGTTTATTGTCTTACCCATGTGTAAACTATATGTTGGTTGTCCCTTACTACACATCACTTTGGAGGATTTTTTGCCTAACTTGTGATGAATTATTTTCATTACATCCGTAATTTGATATCCCGTATGAATTTACTAAGCAACATAATAATTTTCTTTATAGCGGGAAATTTGTTGTGAACGCTTGTTTGGTATTTGGTATGTTTTATTTTCGTATGTAGGGGATGATACGGTCGGCTGTCATGACAACCAAATCCATCAAAGAATTTGTAAAACTAATGACAAAATTACACATTTGAAAACATTCATTTTTGTTGGGCTTTCTATGTTCTTGACACACCTTTCATGCTCCGAATGCTCTCAAATTATTACAAAAACATAGAGCTTCTAATAAATGGTCTTAGATTGTCCTGGTTTCTCCTAATATATGCATTAAAGATGTTTTGTTTTCGGTGATGTATGAAGTTGGAATAATTAAAGTCAAATAAGTTTGGGATGTAAATTTTGTGCTTGTTTGTTTCTTTAATATGCTAAACTGATTTTAAACATATAGAATATAAAAGGTATTTTGTCTAATGTTACAGTTGCTGAAACGCATAGTTACTATGGCAACATTTTAAAAATGTAGTGACAATATTAAGGTATTGAAGAGGAGTTTATAAAATATCTTCAAAGCACAATCCTTTGTTTATTCATATGAATGCCCACATTTAAACTAAAAAGAATCTAAGAATGATAAAATAAATTAATAAAATGTTCAAAGAAAGAAGTACTATAATCAATCAAGCGTTAATTTATTAACATATACACATAGGCATAATTTTGATCTAGAGCTGAGCGGAATATACCATGATGGCCAGTGATGATGAATTATGTTGTTAGATCCTAAGATCTGAATTTTAACAAAGACTTTGAGGTAATCACTTTTAACATTCCTTTAAATAATACATGTAAATGTACGTGTACACAAATATTCATGAAGCAGTGCAACAACACCGCTTTTAAAATCCATGCATCTGTACTCTAAAACTAACAAAGTGCTTAGGCGTGTCAGTTGACCATACTTAATGTCATATGAATAAAATGTTCTCAACATAAAAAATATATTTCACATAAACGTGAAAAAGTACACTGCTCTCTGGCGACAAGTCTTAAGTATGAATCAGTACTAATATCAGTATTATAGGTATGAAGACTATCAGTTCGATACGGGTTACTGTAGTTGTTCAGAAACACATGATTTTAATATTTGATCATAACATAATCAGAAAATAATTAGTCATATACTCATTCGACGTTTGAACAAGAAAAACCAAGGACTTTATTTGCCCGCTTTTAACATTAGCAAAATAAATGCATGTCAAATACCTGGAATCAAAACGTTTGAGAAATCCAATTGTCATGTTCAAATTTTCTTGTTGAATGGCGAATATAAACTTAAGCAGTAAACACAAGTCAATACGGTATTGTTTTGCTCATAGCCTCGTTCCAAAGTTCGAAATTGGTTCTAAAATAATACTATTGTGACGAAACCTTGATAACAAATAATTAAACTGGTTCCGATAATGGCATATAATAGTACGCATTGTCAAAATTTTTTTATGTGTAATATTAACCTTTCCAAATGACATCACGTCATAAGTGCGAGATGCTTGGCCCATGTATACAAATGGTGGACACATCGTTAAATTAAAATGCCTATTTGCTTTAATCCATCGATTAGACTAATTCGTTATTTATTATAAAATTTTCAATTTCACTCTGTCAGCTATGCAAGGAATATTTATGAATATAAAACCTTTACTTTGACCTTACTGAGTATTCGTCATTAAAGGCGTCAATTGATTCCATTGCGTAGTAAGGGGGAGGGGGGTCAAATTGCGTCATTGTGCAGGAAAGGGTTATAACGGTTTAAGCTATTTTAAAAAAGTCCAAGATAAAATCCAAAATTGGATAGCATTACAATAAGTCTCTTTTCCATTTCAGTGGCAGCAGTTATCACGGCGGTTGTGTTATATCCATTCATTCTTCTGGACTCCAATCTAGTACCGTATCAGGTCTATCAGAAACTGGGGTACGCATATTATATTACAGGGGCAGGAACAATAGTGACTCTAGCCTCAGGAGTTCTGTTCGTATTTCACCTCTTTTTCACTGTATATTTCTGATGAAGCCACCACCTCGTCAATGAATCTTCGACTTATTTTACCAATGAATAATGTAATGAAAAAATCATTGCGTAACAATGCATGGACTATTTGCTTTGACGATTATGACTTTTTTGTTTGTTTTTCTTTTCTGAGAGGGAGATCGATGACGGAGTTTAAAGAAGTCAATATGTCCATATGTAATCATTAGCCGTCTAGATCTTGGAAGTTCTCTCGTTCTTATATGTAACAAAATAACTGGGAGTCTATTCAAAGAATGAAATATATACATCATAAAATGTATCCTCAACCATCGAGGGCACACTACCGTATTTACCATATATGTTGGGACACTGCATTTGTTAGGACACTATAAATTAATTTTAAAAGTAATTTTCTGTGCACTGTATGTTCTGGGACACATCGTTTTTCTCGAGTAGTAATTTGTGGGACATCTTTTAAATCATTCGAAAATTACATGTCGGAAAATGCACTCCAACTGAAATTTTATTTTTAAAAATATAAAACTGTGTACTTGAGATCAAACTCTTTCATCCACTGCAGCAGCATCTCGTCAACACAACCCTTCTCCTGCATACGTACGATCCATTCCTTCGGTGCATGAATATTTTTTTAGCTTTCTCATACCGCGAAAAATTGTTAGAGGCAACACATCATCTGAAGCGGCAACTGCAAGGACTAAAGTCAGATTTTTCAAATCTGCACCAGTCTAATTCTCACACTTTTGACCCCAATCTTATCGTCAGTCCGTCTAGGAATGCGATCAAAGTTCACTAGAATTTCATCCATGTTAATGATCATATTTTCGGCGAAATCATCTGCTCCTCTTCTGGCCTTTACAAATTCATCAGATGATTTTATTTTCTCCAAATCTTCTGGGCGATGCTGGGTCATCGATGTCCGTGCACGAAGAACTATATTCTGTCACTTCAAAAATTGTTCCATTGTTTCAATTTATTTTCAAAATTACCGTGAATACCGGTGAAAAGGAACCAAAGTTTGCCTTCATATCTGGGTCGTTTATGTCTATTGAACAAAACAATCGGCACACTTCAAAGAATCCATAGTCGGCCTCCGAGATCAGCTTGCTTTGCAATAAAATAACCCTTGCATATATATCCTTTAAAACTAAAAAAGGAACCAAAGTCGGCTTGCTTTGTAATGAAAATAACCTTTGTCTTTGATGTCCAGTCGGTAAGTTCAAAGGAGATTACTGCTTGCTGCCAGTTGTGTTTATTCATCACCCGGGCTTCTATGTGCTTGGCAACTGTTGTTATAATTAATATAAAGGAGCATTGATGTCTGCGGGTAAATAGTAATGAGACTTTCGTAACCCGTGCTGGCGAAAAGATTGTCTCTTACACTCAAGTGAATGTGTTTTCAAATAATGATTTTTATTTGCGAAGTACTGTCATGCAGTTGACCTCGATATTATTTCAGTCTTGATTATTTTGCACCGAGTACTGTGTCATGCGTGAAAGACAGTTGTCTTCAAGATTAGGTAGATTATTTCCCTCTTGTTTGCGATTTTGTTGGATCCAGTTTTCAGTCGGTTAACATATTCAAACCTTTGAGCACAGCCAAACACAATTTATTTCTCAATGTTCATGTCAATGAACAACGTGGCGTGTGTTATCGGACATAAACGATACACGCAACAGTATGGAAGCTCACGCTACATATTCGGATTACGTGGATATATTGTATTCTTTAATGTTCATGTTTGAAAAAAAGGAATAAATGATAACAATGCAAGGTTAGTTTCTTTCTTTTTATTATCAAATAAGCGTTTTGTTTATCTGTTTTATTGCAACGCGCATTGGGCGGGGGAGCACAAATGCAATACAGATTTATTTCGTTTCTCAAGTCTTGCGACATATGATCTAGATGAAAAAAGTTTCACCATAAGTTTTGGGACAGGAAAAAAAAAATAATTCTTTATCGTGTAATAATATATACGGTAAGTATTTTATATCAATTTAGTTCCTATAATAAAAGTAATCATTCTGTGTAAAAACCGCAATATTGAAACTTCAGCATCTTTTCTTATCTAGATAGGTAAATACCTATATCTCATAGCATATAGCCATCTTTGATGTCTGGTTATGTGTTGAGAAAACCATAGGGGGCGCGGTATTCTTTCAAACCACAGGTGCTTGAAAGTTGAAACAAGTATCACCCATTTCACGTGTTAGAAATAACCCACAGCTTTTACTATTTTTGTTCCTAAATGGATAGTAAAATAACAGACAGTATATCAGTAGGGAAAATGTTTTCCATCTCATTTCAAAGAACGTGAGAATAAACAGAGAACAGATGATTTTACTAAGTTTGTTCATGTCATTATCAACCAATCTTTTCTTCCCAATAAATTATGTCTTCTATTATATTCTAACACATTTTTCGACAGACTCTACTCCTATTACATAATTAGAACCATTAATCCCGATGCCCTAGAGAAATGGAAGTTTTACTCTGTGTGTGTGTGTGTGTGTGTGTGTGTGTGTGTGTGTGTGTGTGTGTGTGTGTGTGTGTGTGTGTGTGTGTGTGTGTGTGTTTATGTAGCAAAAGGACATGAAAACCATTCAGTGGAATTCAACAAAAGTTGGAACGATTATTCAGAGTGATATAATGGAGCAAGTCACATTCTGTGACTTGTGTGTCAACCTCTTCTGCAATTTTCCATAAACCTGTGTTACGTGTAGGCTCGTACAAATTAACAGAAGAAAAGAGTGAAGTCAACAAGCTTTGTATATTTTAACAAAATAATTTATTTCCCTAGAAAACAATGTAAAAATTGGAAAATAGGACTTACGGTTTGTGATTATAATCCAAAATTTAATCCTAAGAATGAAAAAATACAAGTCCTATCACTAAATAGTTCTATTAGAATCCAGGTTCGAATCTCGACGACATACAAATATGGAAGGCGATGACGTCAGATGTGGTCCATGTACGAATATCAACAATTCCTCAATTGAATCAGTTTTTGTTTCCGAATAATTCCAGAATAAATTTCCATGAATATCTTTTAGAATTTTTTATAAGAAAGTCAACTTGTTGAGTTTCCAGGAGAATAAATTATTAAATCCAAAACTCAGATGAAAAAGAACAATCTGGCAACAAATATAAAATAAACACCTTGTTCCTTCAAGATGTTAAAACGACTCTGACAGAAAAATATTAAGAATGCGTATTTAAACCCCCAAAACATCATTTCAGTCTCGCGAGATGGGTCATGTGGTTTCTTACTACAAGAAATCTATCACGTACACCAGTGTAGCCCCACTTAAGAATCAATAATAAATAAACGTTGTTTACACATGGTGATCACGCAATCAAAGTATGGCCCTGATACTGACCAATCATTTTAACTGCCTGTTTATGAACTTCCCAACCAAAGACGATTTAGGTTAACTAAAAATAATTCTCATGTAACACGTTTTACGTCTTGGATAAACAACATTTGCTAAAAGAAAATATAGAATTACTGAAAAAAACAATTTCGAATCCCATGAAAATATTCATTACAATAAAAAATAAGATCAAAAGAATTTTAAAACTAACACACAACCAATTTAATTACATATACGGAACACTTCCCCCCATAAAGAAAAAAGAAAGATTTATATAATAAAGCTTTCTTTTTACCATATGTAAATTATACATGAGGTAAACAAAATTACATAAGAAAATTCTTATGAATTATATAAAGTGTATATGAAATAATATTTCTATACACGGGAAAGTGCATCTGCAATCAAATTGTCGTTTCCTTTGATGTCCCTGATGTTGAGATTATACTCTTGCACAAACAAACTCCACCTTAATAATCTTTGATTTTTATTTTTCATCTTGTCGATGAAAGTATGGGGGTTGTGATCACTATACACAACAACCGGAGAAGGAGCTGAGCTAATGTAAACTTCAAAATGTTGTAATGCCAATATAAAAGCCAAACATTCCTTCTCGATTGTTGAGTAATTTCCTTGGTGCTTATTTATTTTCTTAGAGAAATAGCACACTGGGTGATCAATACCATTGCTGTCTTGAATCAATACTGCTCCAGCCCCAACATCACTTGCATGCACAGACAATTTTAACAGACTGACTGAAATTTGGAGCTGTTAGAACCGGCGCACTTTTGAGTATGGCTTTTAACCTATCGAAAGCTTCCTGACATTTTTCGTTCCAGAGAAACTTATTTCTCTTACTTAACAAATTTGTCAGAGGTACAGCAATATTGGAAAATTTGAATCAAAACTTTCGATAGTATCCGGTCATACCCAAAAATCGCATTAATTGCTTTTTACTGACAGGCACAGGAAAATCAGAGATAGCTTTAACCTTAGCATCAATAGGTTTAACTTGACCATGTCCCACAATATGTCCAAGAAAAGTTACACAAGCACGGCAGAACTCACTTTTAGATAAACTGATTGTCAAATTAGCATCAGTGAGTCTTTCAAAGAATTTCCGAATCCTGGCTAGATGTCCTTTCCAGGTGTCGTTGTAGATGATGACATCATCAATATAAGCATCACAATTATCTAGACCGGAAGTAATCATATTCACCAAGCGTTGAAACGTACTTGGAGAACCCTTCATCCCAAACGGCATTACTTTATATTGATAGAGTCCATCTGGAGTCACAAACGCCGAAATTTCTTTCGCTCTTTCCGTAAGTGGAATTTGCCAAAATCCTTTCAGAAGGTCAAATTTGATGACGTACTTGGCATTTCCAATTTTATCAATACAATCGTCGATCCTTGGTAATGGAAATGAATCTGTTTTTGTCACGCTGTTCACCTTCCTATAATCAGTGCACATACGGAAAGTTTTATCCGGTTTCGGAACAAGTATGCATGGTGAACACCAATCACTTTTACTGGGCTCTATGAAATCGTTCTCCAACAAATACTGAATTTCCTTTTTCAAGTATTCCTGTTTGAGAGGGTTCATCCTGTATGGGTGTTGTTTCACAGGTTTTGAATCTACAATTTCAACGTCATGAAAAATTTTGTTTGTCCTTGTAGGAATATCCGGAAACAAGTGCTCATATTCGAATAATCACTGTTTAAGTTCATTTCTTTCTTGTTGTTGCAAATGTAAACGTTTCTGGTCTAGATCTTTCATAATTTCCGAATTCTGAAGATTTGTTGCTCCAAGATCAACAGTCTCCAATTGAATTTCTTCACTTAAATCCTCAGTTGGTGCTACAGGTATAACTAAATGAATTGTAATAATTTACTTGGCTATCTCTTACAATATACTAGTACTCCATTAATTTATTTAGACCAGAGTACTATAATTATAATTTAACTCATTCATTTTCTTCTTTATTTTTAAGGGTCGTAAAATCTAATTTGAAGAAAATTTTGAAGAATGAACAAGAGAGAATGAACTCTATTACAAGACTCAAATATTCTCTCAAGTAAAGTTTTGTGAAACCATAGTTTCACTTTTGACTTGAATTACGGAGTGCCAAATTGAAGCATAACATGCTGGAAAAGTCCAGACATGAAATTTGACCTTTGACCTGATTGGACAGATTGGGGAAGGCCAAACTGAGTAAAAAGCTTTATCAAAGTTTTTACCATAATATTCCTCAAAGGAATTGCCTCAAAGGAATTTTGTTGACGCACACATAATGGTCAACAAATATTGGTTGCCTGACTTGGTCTTAGGTAAGGGACCAACACAATCTACCATTATTCTGCTAAATGGTTCGTCAGATGCAGGAATTTGTTGCAGATGAGCCTTAGGTACCTTCTGATTGGGGTTTTCCTACCATTTTACAAGTATGACAAGATCTACAAAATTTACAAACATCACTTTTGATTTTTGACCATTAAAAGTGAGTCAAGATCTTGTTATAAGTTTTATTTATCCCTAAATGACCAACCAGAGGAGTTTCATGGGCCAAACTAAGTATTTCCTGTCTGTAAGATTTTGGAACTACAATCTGATAGTTCACTGACCACTCGTTATTAGCAGGTACCTCGGGAGGTCTCCATTTTCTCATAAGAATTCCATTTTTAATGAAATAACAGACAGGTACTTCAGTGGCTTCAGTTTCACTAACGGCCCTCTGAAACAAACAGGAGATCTCAGGATCTTTTTCCTGTTCGACGACAAGAGATTATCGTTTATCACCCTGATTAGATAAAAGAGAATGAGTAGTTAAAAGAGGATCACTGTGATCAATACCTTTCTATTGATCCAAATTAGAAGTGAAAGTGACCTCATCAAAAGCCTGACCAATACATGTGTCAACTAAAGGAACATTTTCCTTATCAAAATCATTCTCAAGAGCTTTCTTTGACATAGCTCTGGTAACTGCACAAGCTGGGTACAGCTCAGGGTATTCTTTTTCAATAGGATCAACTTTCTGATCCAAAGAAGGCTTGTCAGTTACAAGTGGATTAACCACAACCTTGTCTCCAGCTAGGTCGTTGCCTAGCAACAAATGAATGCCCTCAACGGGTAAGTTAGACACTATACCGACTGTCACAAGTCCTGAAACTAAGTCTGATGACAAATTTACAGAATGGAGAGGAACCTTAACAAAGCCGCACTCTCATTAGAACAGGACGTCTCAGAAAAAGACAAAGTACCTGATACTAAAAGACTCTGAGAAGCTCCTGTATCCCTTAAAATTTTAATAGGGATAGGATTTTCCGAATCACCCAAGAGTGATATAGAACCTTTCGATATGAATGGTTCATAATTCTCCATAATAAAATCAGACTGGGGTTTATTAGACCCAACAAATGTATTGCTTTCAATACATGACCGTGACCTTGACCTCTTAGAAATAAGAGCATTTGGGATAGGTATATCTTTATTCAGATGCCTATATTTCAATTTAAAGCAATCAGAAATGACGTGTCCTTTTTTTATTGCAATAGGTACACGTAGGCAGAGACAAGGATTTTGAATCAAGTTTATCAGAAGCTTGATTTTTAGAAGTTGTGCCAGGTTGAATTTTAGGAGGAGTCGTATTAGGCTGAAATACCTTTCTACCAGTAGACTGCTGAGTGAATGATTTGCCTACAACAGGAACTTTATGAGTTAAAGAATACTCATCAGCAGCAAGAGCAGCAATTTCCAAGGTTTCAATCTTATGCTCTTCAAAATGATTCTTAATGTCATTAGGAACACAGTTTTTGAACTCTTCAAGTAACACAAGTTGTTCAAGACTTTCATAATCATGTTCAACTTTCTTGGCTAAGCACCATCTCTTAAATAACTGTTCTTTTTCTCTTCCAAATTCGACATAAGTCTATCCAGCTTCCTTTTTATAGTTCCTGAATTTTTGCCGATAAGCCTCAGGGACTAACGCATAACCCCTTAAGATGCATTCCTTAACCAAATCATAATTAGAACTCTGTTGTACTGACATTGAATGATAAATATCACTAGCTTTACCAACTAGTACACATTGTAGTAGCTGAGTCCAATACTCCCTTGGCCATTTCAAATTTTCCGCAACTTTTTTAAAACGAGGAATATATTTGTCTACTTCTTTTTCTCTAAAAGGGGGAACTATCCTAATATTTTTTTAATGTCAAAACGTTAATCTGTATATGAAGTAGAATTGTCCTTGCCACTTGCCAGCTCAAATTCTTTCATTCTAAGTTGAAATTCCCTTTCATCCTTCTCTCTTTGTAATTGTAACTGTTTCTCTCTCTCTCTCTCTCTCTCTCTCTCTCTCTCTCTCTCTCTCTCTCCTCTTTCTCAAATTGTAATTGTCTCTCTTTTTCCCTCTCTTCAAATTGTAATTGTTTATCTTTCTTCCTCTCCTGTCTCTCTTTTTCTCCTGTCTCTTTCTCCTCTCAAATTGTAATTGTTTATCTTTCTCCCTCTCCTGTCTCTCTCTCTTTTTCCTTTTCTTCAAATTGCAATTGCAATTGCTTCTCTTCTAATTGCCCTTGCAATTGTTTCTCTTTTTCTTCTTTCTGAAGCTCGAGCTTCCTTAACTGTACTTCCATCTTATATTTCATTTTTAATTCCATTACTTTAATGTCAGTGTCTGTCATAGACTTACTGACTGATGCCAAAACACTTTTATCAAAAATATTTTTCACCACCAAATATTGGATCAAAATATTTTTAATTTCTTGTTTCGTTAAGGAAGATTTTGCTTCAGAAAGATCGTACTTTCTGGCAAGTTCAAGCAACTCATCTTTTCTCAGACTATCCAACTGCTCCAGAGTTGAATTAGAAAGAAAAGTGTCCACTTTTAATAACATTGTAATTGAAAGCCTGTTGTTTTCACTTAAGATTTCACACAAAACGCAAAATAGTACTTGGGATTTAGAAACTAGGGGAATTTAAATTTCAAAACACAATTTTCTGAAATATTTAACCAAAATTCATATATCCCGGACGAGCCCCAAATTTTTTCCTGTTACGTGTAGGCTCGTACAAATGTAACAGAAGAAAAGAGTGAAGTCAACAAGCTTTGTATATTTTAACAAAATAATTTATTTCCCTAGAAAACAATGTAAAAATTGGAAAATAGGACTTACGGTTTGTGAATATAATCCAAAATTTAATCCTAAGAATGAAAAATACAAGTCCTATCACTAAATAGTTCTATTAGAATCCAGGTTCGAATCTCGACGACATACAAATATGGAAGGCGATGACGTCAGATGTGGTCCATGTACGAATATCAACAATTCCTCAATTGAATCAGTTTTTGTTTCCGAATAATTCCAGAATAAATTTCCATGAATATCTTTTAGAATTTTTTATAAGAAGTCAACTTGTTGAGTTTCCAGGAGAATAAATTATTAAATCCAAAACTCAGATGAAAAACGAACAATCTGGCAACAAATATAAAAATAAACACCTTGTTCCTTCAAGATGTTAAAACGACTCTGACAGAAAAATATTAAGAATGCGTATTTAAACCCCCAAAACATCATTTCAGTCTCGCGAGATGGGTCATGTGGTTTCTTACTACAAGAAATCTATCACGTACACCAGTGTAGCCCCACTTAAGAACCAATCACAAAAAGCGTTGTTTACACTTGGTGATCACGCAATCAAAGTATGGCCCTGATACTGACCAATCATTTTAACTGCCTGTTTACGAACTTCCCAACCAAAGACGAACTAGGTTAACTAAAAATAATTCTCATGTAACACGTTTTACGTCTTGGATAAACAACATTTACCAAAAGAAAATATCGAATTACTGAAAAAACAATTTCGAATCCCATGAAAATATTCATTACAATAAAAAATTTTAAAAAAGAATTTTAAAACTAACACACAAACAATTTAATTACATATACGTAACACATGATTAAACTGCAGAGAGACTGACATGACGCCATGTTAATACGATTAAACACGTAAGTAACGTTTTATATACTCACCCGAAATGATTCACACGATCTGTCGGACATATGCATTTTAAACTGCTGGTTTAGTTTCTTGTAGCACGGTGTTTCAGCTGAGCATTAAGTAACTAAATATTCATGTATAGTCTGACTTTGTTACAGGTTTTAATAAATGCGTCAACTACTTATAGAAAAAGCATTTCGTGTTGTCCTTTTAATAAAATAATAATAATACAAACAATAATATTATAAGATAATAATTAGTAAAACTACAAAAGTAGCACCAATAAAGCATGCACAATATGCTATAAATTTGTACTGTGTCCCTACTTTTCCAATAAGTGAAGTCAGAATTGAATCATAAAAATAACCGCCGTAGTCCTTACATTATTTTTGTTAATTAAACATTGCAGCAAACTATATTGATTAGACGCACAAGAGCGGGTTCTCTGTGTTAACAAAAAGCTCGTTTATGTATTTAGGCAATATGTATTGTTTAAGTTTACAAAAATATTATTTCTAAGCACTGGGAGTTAGCAGCAAGTTTTGTTAGGCGCCGTTCAGTTCCTATACCATCACGTGCTCTCACAAGTCAAGGGTTACTTAAACGTTTCCAAAGCGAATTCCCCGACACTCGTCGGAGAAGAAATAAGCACAACCCAAGTAAACAAGACTCGCCGCAGACAAAGTGATACGTATGACCAGTCTTTGTGTTGTATTATATACCTATTTAAACTGTCATTGCTACCGATCGTTTCTAAATATAACGAATATGTCATATTCTCACACTGAAAGGCTGATGTGACGTCAGCAAATGTCACGTCGAGAAATATTGAGGTTCCAAAAATGTATGCACCTCTAAGACATACGGCTCGTTTATGTTACTTGTGTTCGCAGCCCTTTCGCATAAGCACTATACGTTATCTTCGTTATGCTTTTGTCTGAACAACTTGCAACAGCTTTTGGAGCCTATATCGCGGACTTTATTTGTCCAGAGCATTAGAATGTGTTGAGACTAACAAACTATCACATCAGAATCGGTACAGAATATATCTTGCAAGTGATTAAAATGGTGTCATTTTAGCAACTTCAGATTATGAAAATCATTTCCAATTATTTTCTCAAAGTAAACAAGACAAACAGTATCATATTTCATCTAACTGTTCTCACATATAATGTCAAAAACAAAACTCTCCTTGTATTTTTAAATGGATAGTGGTGTTCATTATGGAGGTGTGATGACGCTGATGGAAGTAAGACTTTCCAAAAGGGAACACGAAAGAAGCAACTGTATTTATTACATGGCTAAACATTTTGATAATAGGTATTTCTCAAATCAAGTAACTCTTTATTTATATGTGTTTTTGTGATAGATTGTCTCCCCTCAACTAGCGGTGTAGCTAACATGTATTGGTCAAACCAAGTTAGTTTGTGTGTATGGTTTTACCTATTTTAGTAACTGCTAGGAAACGAAATGACAGTTCTACTGAAGACAAACTGTATACAAGCGGTTTTTTTTGGGGGGGGGGGGTTGTGCCAGGGGTAACTCGTTTATCTATGCCCCGCTTGATGGTGATGAACTGCAGTTAATAATCCAAGCCGACAAACATTTACATCCTCGGTTGCTTGTTCGTATGATATAAACAGGTAGGTAAACTTGCGTTTTGTAAGAGATATAGTAAGTCTCTCCGGTGACACGATTATACCCATTCTCCCATAAGATATTACAATTTTCCACCTAATGCACGCTGTGCATGGCTTGAAGGCTGGATGAGCCAGTTGATTTCCATAATGCAAAGTTGTATTCGTGGATCTATCCAATCCGATGGGTTT
Source organism: Megalonaias nervosa (assembly GCA_016617855.1). NCBI lineage: Eukaryota > Metazoa > Mollusca > Bivalvia > Unionida > Unionidae > Megalonaias > Megalonaias nervosa. The sequence goes on along the minus strand of JAECUM010026155.1, from coordinate 46,608 downwards.
ACCTCCTTTATCATCCATTTCACTGAGCCGCTCAAAAGTATTTATTTACAAACATAATGACATGAGCTTCGGAAGTCAATCAATGCTTAGTCATTCTATTCTGGCTGTAAAGTGCAGCGAGTAATCGATATTGATCAATGCTAACATTGAATATAAAATCTTAATGTATTCATCTATATCCAATGATAATCAGCTACAGCAGGTCTTATGACAAATTCTTTTAACTCACAAAAAGTCTGGAAATTTATGTTCATGGATATACACCACTAGCTAGATTGATAAGTTAATGCGCAGTTCCTCTTTATCCAAGACTCCACCGTAAAACTATGCACTCTAAAACTTCCATCTATTCATCCATGGCTGACGGGTAGCTGAAATTAATAAATTGAAACAAGGTTTCACTAAAGAACAGACAACTGTTACTTATACTGTTAATGGAGGGGTGGGACGGGGACGGTGATATTTTTTAAAAGTCTTCCTCTTGATTTTTGTTACTGGTCACCGGGTCTGAATCAGCCAGAATTTTACATATAAAAGGGGTATAACTGTAGAGGTTTATGTTGTTAGATACCATATTCCATGAATTCACAACATGCAAAATGTTTTATATGTAAGCCAAGCGTAAATAATATTTTCCTTGTCTACGTTTTATTAAATCATGTTAGCATTAATAATTGGTACTGTAGATAGACTAATACAAGCCTTCAGTAAGTATTATTTCTGAAATAGCAGTATCAACTCAATTAGAGTGACAACCTGGCCACGGTCCGAGGAAAGCCAATAGTTTAATACCATAGATACAGAAGACGAACTGTCTGCTTATACTAAGGTAATCGAGATTACCAGTGTCCCTTTGGTACAAAGATGACCAGTCTGCCTAGACCCCAGGGGTAAGAGAAATGGTTCTTCAACTTAATACTTCATGTCGGTCCAAACCATCCGCTTCTTTGGTTACTCTTTCTTGAGACTCACATAGGTAGACAAGCATCTCTCTGAATACAGGAATGGAGTAGGCCTCTCCGGTGGCAAGAGGAGACCGCTTTTTCTACGTTACCCCTTCAATCCTAATACACTCTAGGTAGCGCTGTATGCAGGTATAAGTTAGACGAGTTCCGTAATCCATTTTCGTCCCCTAGGACCAAATCATTAATGTGTTTTAGGCAGGAGTTAGCATTGTAATATTTGCAGAATCTTAAATCCGAACAAAATACTTAACTTAAAAGTATCCTTGAGTATTTAACTGGGATTATACTATGTTCAATGTATACACAAACATCAGAAGTAGATATTTATATTATATTAAACAAATATTTTATAATCCTTCGTGTGCACGTTCAGCCGCGTCAGACTGGTAAAATTCCCGTACCTCTGATGAGTAATTTTGAAATACAGTGCAAGCGGACGTGAAAGAGAGCATTCATTTAGTTCATAAAGATGGATAAGAGAATGTGCAAAAGCATGTGAACAAAATGATTGTTAGTGAAAAATAAAATCAACATTTATAGTCATAGTAAGAAGTTTTGTAAACTCAAGTACGAATACAAACTAAAAAATTTAACATGAACGTATTTACGAGTCGAAACCTAATTTCCACGCTTTTTAATGCAAGGTCATTGTGTTACCATAGACGCATAACACGTTTCCGACGCAGCGAAACTAGACAGCCACAAAAGTTCACAAAACAATCATTTTACTTTATTATCGCTTCTAAAGTACTCACGATCAAAACAAATCACAAAATGATTTATGGAAACTCCCTGAGTGAGTTCATGAAAAAATGCACATATTATTATCCGCACACAACTTAATTTGATCTTTGTAATCTCGTACTATTGAATTGGGTCTAATCAGTGGATATATCGTTTAGTTTTATCAAGTCAGTGATGCCGCACTCAACTGAAGGTAATCTATAATAATCAGAATATTCCATACTGTGGTCGTTGGGATAGTAGACGCTGCCTAATGGGTTCATGGACGATGACTCATCTGTGTTGGTGACATGGGTTTGAACATATTTTAGTTTTATATGCGGAAGTTCATCTTTATCACACACCAATGGATTCCAACAAGCTGCGTGCAAACTGTGAATTATAAGGTAACAAAGTTCCCAGATATCCATTCAGACTTGACGTTTTCCTTGAAAATATCTTTCAAGTAAATAGTAGTCTTCATAGTTTGTCACAAGGCAGTATTGGCTCGTTTCCTGTCCATAGACGTTAAAGGAATTATAGAATGGTTACTCAAGTCTTTATACCACATTTCAAAATCTTCTCTTATGATGTGAGAGTCAATGCCTCTTCCAGATACTATTATAACTTGTCGTATGAACTCATCATCAAACGTCTGACTATGACGATTAATTTGATATCCATAACAATATTCCATGGCAAGGCCCGTAATTTCTTTTGCCATGTCAGAAACGAAACACGAGAGTGTTGTTCTTGTTCTGCTCAACTTGACATGATGACTGTATGTTTTCTTTTTCTTCGCCGGTTTTTGTCTCTGCTGTTGTTACTGTTATTGTCATGGATAGAAAACTTCCCCATCGCCGATCTACATAGGTTCGTGTTCGATCTTTTATTTTTTCTTGAGTTTGATCAATGGCTCCGTTGATGGCAATGCTGCAATGGGTGTTCGTTTTGGCAGTTGTCCTTGGAAAGCATGATCTATCGTTCTTGAATGATCTCGTTTACCACTTTAGGTAAGACTTTCACACTTCTGACTTATTTGAAGTTTGTTTTCAGTTCGTTAGCATTAGCCACCAAATCGAACACGATACTATTTTCGATTGAGTATCAGTCTACATGTATTCCATTTTAGAAATATTTGTCTTGCAACCACATGTAAACAAAAATGTAAACGACCCATTATTTCATACCTGTTTCCTCGTTTGACTTTCTTTCGACGGTCTTTAAATTCGCATTGTGACGTGCGTTAACGGTAGCCAACTCTGTGATTCGTTGAACGTGTCCATTGTGCCATACCTCTATTCTACGGAGACATTCGGATGTGTGTTCTTGGTTTCTTTTCCGTTTTCCATGGTATTTTGCAGGTAAACGTGGTAAGGTCCATGCTGCAGCTCACCAGTTTCTTATTCAAGGTCTGAAAAATTGTTGACGAGCTACTATTACATCGCCGCCAACACTGCTATCGTCCACTTTAAGAACTTGGGCTTTCTGGTACAAGTAACTGTTAATCAGAGATATGTAATCATCAAACAGTCAGTTTGTTTTCTGGTTTCAAATTCAATACGTGCTGAGGTGGTCAAAGACGAGAAAGTATGAAATTCTACCTACTGGGATTCTTTATCATCGGTGGTGTCATGGAAAACAGATTGAGCTCTGAATATGTGCATTATTTTCCATTCTCATTTAGCAATAAAAAAAAATAAAATTTTCTGACATCCGTTGTTCATTTGTTTTCTTATTCATTTTTCTTACTCTTTTTTTCTTTATCGGTCTCTTTCTGCATTGTCCTTAATGTAGCTTGAAGGATGATATAATGCCTTTGACAGATATGTAAAGCGAATGTATAGGGTTTTTTTCAACGACCCATGAAGTATTTTCCAATTTGAAACAACACAGTTTCCGCGCTTTAATAAAGGCTTCTTTACGACCTTATACATGATTACCTTTTGAGATTTTCGTGCAGAGATGAACTTTTGGTGGTCATATCTTTGCTGCATGTACTGGTCATAAATTGTCCGAAACGAGTCTGCTGGTTAACGAAATTTGAAAAAAGTGGTCGGTAATACACACACACCTCACGCGTTGTCCTTTGAAATGAGTTTGATTAAAATTAGTTGGTAATTCACGAAGTCCTGAACACTGTCATTAACTTCCTTCCACGGAATTTGTTGCAGCACTGATGACAAAAGTCGTGGTTTGTTAAGCTTTATACCCATGCACTGTTTTGTGTTTGCGATAGTTTGTCCAGAGAATAAGTCTTCTTATTCTGTGGAAAAAGTAATAGGTTAAAAATCGACACATGATTTTGAGATTGCGCTTCACTTGAATCTTGACAAACGCTACGTAAAATAATTCTCGCAGCTACAACGTTTTATGCTGAATGTATTCTTCAAAACTAGTCATCTATGGGAATGCCTTTGCTTCTGATAAAATATTCATGTGGTTGCCAAATGGAATCTAGTGGAAGAAGGTTATCGAAGAAGTTTAGTCCTTAGATCACGACACCTTACACTTAACAATAGTTTCGTCTTGAGACGATCATATGTATGATTTGACCCCTAAAAAAACTTTTATGAAAAAATCATTTTGGGCATATTAAATTGTTTATCTTGCTAAATACATTTGTTGTGTTAATCTGGTTATGGTATGTTATCCAGTTTAATAGATTAAATTGAACGGCAGAGTATGTATATGATCTGTATTAGTGTGGGGTTTGGGGGTTTGGGATGTTTCGTTTGTATTATTGTGTTTTGTCTCTAATGTGATGTCCATTTCTCAGATCATGAAAAACTTATGCATGCCTTTGGCACAATTCACAGTTCCAGTTCTTTTCGTCAATACATTTATTTCATCGACTGTTCAGTTCGTCTACAGTCATTAGGTTGATTTTTATTTCAACGACCTTATTTAATCTAGCTTATTTTGATTCCACCGTTTTGTCGAATTTTTACGTGGACAGTAATTGTATCGACTCTACATCGAATATTGGTTTTATTTATTACTACAACCACTGCTGGACACACATTGCTTCAATAATCATGCATGGTTTATCACACAACTTGGTTTCAAAAGCTGCATAATTAGTATTTTTATCATGGCTGAATAACCATAAAATTGGGGTCGATTAAATGAGTTGACAATCTTTCTTTAACTATTTTATCGTCTCTACTTTAAATATTGCTTTTTGTTATTGGTACTACAACTGCTGAACGAACATTGTGTCAATAATCATGCATGGTTGAGCATATGTCTTTGCATCGTAATCCGCATATATATATATATATATATATATATATATATATATATATATATATATATATATATATATATATATATATATAAATTTTTCACGGCTGAATAACCATATAATTGTAAAATGTACGCTAGCCAGCTGAATAATGTATACGCCCCATCATCTGAACGAATACTATTAGCGACAACTTTCGGAGAGGGACGTCGTAAAGACAGTGAGTGTGTTAAAGTACAAACAGAAATATCGTTTAATATGAGATATATCAAGTGCCTGTTATTGTTGTTGTTGCCACCAGCATTGACCTGGACGTCTGTGTTGTCACATATTAGAAGACGGAAACGCCGGCAGCTCTAGGGTTTGATGGTGAGGACGACGACGAAGAATTTACTTCTAGTCATTTTCCATGAAAAACTTGACGCACCTTCGACAGTCATGATTTCTTGAGATTTTTGTCTGAGACTATGGAGAGATTTTTCTTTGGTCAGATGTAGGAAACGATGTGCTGAAAGAAAAACATAACTGGCTTGCGTATGGAACCTTCTACGTAGTAACAAATGATTATATTCAGCTTTACGCAATTCATTTGTTACTAAGAATTTACGAAACAATTTTTTGAATCCGAAGAACAAGTCACATAAATCATATATATCGATGCTGTAAATTCTATGTGATCTCAGTCCTGACAGACAGTTGAAACCAGATCGTATCTCCTTTGACAACGAACTTGCAGTAATCTCAGCATTTAAAGAAACATTTGCAGATCCTACAATCCATGGCAGCATTTCCCATCTAAGTCAAAACATGTAACATGTTGGGGCGTATTCAGGAATCAGGTCGTTAGATTCGGTATGGCTCTGATCCAGAATTCGCTCGCAAAGTACGAACTTTGGCTGCCGTCTCATTACTACCACCAGAAGACGTTATCAGAGGGTTTGAACAACTTGCACACAATGAGAATATTTCCCGATGATCTCGTCGACGTCTTTCAAAATTCGCAGATGCGATGTGGTCGCAGTATCACACTGTCAAGGAAGATCTCCCAAGAATAACCAATTCATCTGAAGGATGGCATAAAGCTTTTAATACCAATTTATGACGTTGAAATTAAATGTAGACCAAAATAATATCGACGGATGACCGCGACTATATGATTGTCGACCAGATAAATGTCAGCGAAATGAGTCAGACGAAATGAAAAGTGCCCGAAATAATTTCGACAAAATGAATTCGACGATATGATTGTCAACGTAATGGTCGATCACCCAGTTCTAAAAATTAACGTGAAATTGATTTCTCTTGCGCAGCTACGTTGAGTCTCTGCTCATTCTTACTACATTGACGCGTAATTCTGCTGCTTTATATATCTCGTCTTTTAATTTCCTTCGCTGTAACAACAGTTTATTCTCGTTGATTATACGCAGTGTTTGTATTACTGGAATGGTGCAATGTTTGAAAAAGAAGTTCCTCTATAAGTCTTCTTTGATTTGTTGTAGCATATTACAGCCGACAAAGTCCCAAATATTGAGTGTACCAATAATTTATGAAGTTTCGTTTCAATTCCTAAGATTTCACAAATGAAAGTTCTGAAACAAAATGTATGCTCAAAATATGCATATACAAACAGAGTGAAAGGTATTATGAATTTTACTTCATCCATGTGGTGTAGAAACTAATCCAAAACAAACTCATTATGGTTGATGTTGTGATAATTCTTTGTTAAAGAAGGTTCCTTGAGAGCTTACAAATCCTTCGAAGGAAACTTTAAACTAAGCAAACAGAAAAAAAGAACAGAAAACAACATAAACAAACAAAGAACCCCAAAAATGTATAGTTCGTGTTGTTGGTATGCCTTTTTTGTATTGTTACGTATATGTAATTAAATTGCTTGTGTGTTAGTTTAAAAATTCTTGTTTATTTTATTTTTGTTTCATTACATTTTATTGTAATGATTGTCTTCACGGGATTCGATATTTTTTTCAGTAAATTCAGTTTGTTTAGAAAGTAAAACGTATTACATTAGCACTATTTTTTAGCTCACTTTGGTTCAGAGAGTTTGTAAACATCGAGTGATAACGATTGGCTATTTCCAAGGTCATTTCGACCCGCATGTCAGCTGGATTGTAAACAGCCTTTTTATATATATTTTCAGCGTGAGAATTTGATTATTAGATAGGGCTATTCTTGCATACGCGATAAATGGCATTTTTTTATTTTTATTGCGATGTTCAAATTAGTAAATCACGTAGCCTATCACGTGAAGCACCATGTGATCTAAAATCGCGGCTTTAAACAGACGCTCTGTAGTAGATTTAGTCAGTCGTATGTTCTACACCTTGAAAGTACAAGGTGTTTATATTGTTGAAGCCAGATTGTTTTTAAAGTTCATCTGTTTTTTGGATTTAATAATTTATTCTCTAGAAAATTAAACAAGTGCTTTATATTTATAAAAGTTCTGGGACAAAGAAATTCAGTGGAAATTTATTCTGGAGTTTAACGGAAACATTATAAACTGTGATTCAATCGAGGATCTGTTACCATCAGTACAGACATCTGACGTCATCGCCTCCATATTGGAATTTCATCGAGATTCGAACCCGGATTCTATTAGAACTGTTTAGTGATAAGACTTGTATTTTTTTCAATCTGAGGATTAAAATTTTGGATTATATTCACAAACCGTAATTCCAATTTTTACCTTGTTTTCTAGGGAAATAAATTATTTTGTTAAAATATACAAAGCTTGTTGGCTTCACTCTTCTCTCTTGTTATTTTTGTACGAGCCTACACGTAACAGTATCAAATTCGAGATACATGTTAATGTCCTCAGGAATGATTCCATAATTATGTGATTTTCGTTACCAATCCGTGATCAAAATCTCTTAGACAATCTTGTATTCTTTTATATTACTCTTGATTTCATCTTTTTATATGAAGTTTCAATGAGCTCCATGCTTTTGTAAATGTGGCTACTTTTCGTATCATCCGAGATTTCATTTTTAACCTGCAATGTCAGTGTCAATATAGTGGTCACCTTAATGAGTGTATTATGTGTACAGTTGTGTTATTAACTAATGATGTTTATCATTGGACTTTCTATTTCCATCTGATTTTGTCAACAACATAAATTCAAATGTCATCTATATTTTGACTCTTTCTTTTCTACTGCACCTATTTTTACACATCCCTTACGTTCTGGAAACTCTTTATCTTTTACAAGATCAAGATTTTCATGTTCCTAGACAATACTTTATGTATTATACATTCTCAGTTGGAGAGATCTACTATGGTACATCAGGTAGGTAATGACATTTTTCAGCTGTTTCCCAACTGTTAAAATGATTCATAATATCATTTCGTTTCAAACGTAAATACTTTCTACCATTCAATATTTTAGTATTTAATTTCTATTCATCTTTGTACATCACATCTTGTTTGCTATAGAGAGATAACTCTTTTCTCGAATAAATACGTACTCTCGCACTTTTGCGTGTGTCTTTTCGATGTTGAAAATCATCCAACTAACTCTTTAAGTCTCTTAAATGTTATTCGTCTACACAACTAGGTTCGAGAACTTTTTCATCGCGTCCAGACTTGTAAAGACAAACATGCATTATATCTTGATACGGACATATCATTGCTTTCATGTTCGAATTCATGAAATATTTAAAACACTTCTGCAAAACGACTACGTTCATCAGAAAGTAGAATCGACCCACCTATCTACTTACATTTCTGTAATTAACCATGTACCAAAACAGTTCTTGGATGATTCTATTGTCATAACGTTTTGTGAAGCAAGACACTGAGCACTAGTTCATTAGGTAATGAACTGCAATTGTTGCAAATACAATGGTCTATTTGAACAATTAAATCAACAGGCATTATATAAGTCTACCAGCTCGTGCAGGCGATTGAAGTGCATGATATGTCGTTCCTTTTCTCCAATCACTTGTACTATCATTTGATTTTGTTTGACCATTCACCCATCCATGCAATTATTTTCTTATTTATGTTTCAATCACATTTCCTTCTTTCTTCCTTGCTTCCATACTTTTTTCAGATATAATTATTTCCTTCTCAGTGATATTGGAATCTGAGCGTGAGATTCTAACGAAAGTGACCTAAGTTTAATGCAAATATCATAGTTATTCAGCCTTTTTTCCATTCTAGAAGCTATATGACTATTTTTGTGTTTATTGAATTTTACCATTTGAAACTATAAAAAAAACTAATGTTTATGATGATATTTATTTGGAAACAATAACACATTGCTCAGAATTTTCCATTTCTCACATCAATACGTTAAATATGATGAAATTGAATCGGCGACGTCGACAACTGTAAAATCATTTATTTACTTACCTCGTTTTATCGATTTCTGGATAATATAAACAGTTCATTTGAATATAACCCTTTTCATACGCTTTTAACGCAGTCAAGTAAGGAATGACAATAATTTTGTGAGAAGGCATTCAAATGAATTGATGAAATACAGAATAACAAATACATTTATTACAGGTTTGAAACGTTTCATAGTATGTTGGAGTCACTCACAAATAAACAAAAAGTTCTAAAAGGCGTAATGTAAACGTGTCTCTCGTTAATGTATTTATGGGTATTTTGGTAGGCAAGCGTGTATTACAGAAATTGGAAGAATTCAAGAAAAGTAAATAAACGATGCAAACCAGGTGTGCAAGAACTGAGGAGTAATTTTCAACGACAAAGAAAAACAAGGTATGATATATGAGAGAGAGAGAGAGAGAGAGAGAGAGAGAGAGAGAGAGAGAGAGAGAGAGAGAGAGTACAAAGAAATTGGTATACCGATGACTATAGCACGGTGTATAACGAAGTTCACTTTTGAATTGTGCATTATGGCCGGATCTCTAAATTACGGAACAAAACCTTTTGGTCTTTTTTTCTCATAATTAGATCATCTTACACCAAATAGTTTGTTTGGGATTTCATTTCAAAGAAATGGAATACTCGGCAATCATGAAAGAAACCCAAAGAATTGATATGTCTTTTCTCTTACTACACAAAAATGTTTAAGCTCTAGTCAAAACTTCTGAAACAATTTCTTTCCATTCCTTATAGCTTCCAGCTTTCAAATCCGTTCTGTGTGGAGAGGAAAGATTCTCTCTGTCTCTGTCTCTCTCTCTCTCTTTCTGTCTCTGTCTCTCTCTCTCTCTCTCTCTCTCTCTCTCGTAAGTTATTTGTCTTTCACCAAATAAGTTTATTTGGGATTTTATTTTTGCAAGTAGTATGAACTGCGCATCAACTGAAGTCACAGTCTCAAGGTTTCATTTTTCCTCAGGAACGTTAAAGGGATATAAGTAAAAGTGATAATATTTAAAATTTACTTTCGTGTCCTTTATATTTTCAGATTGACTAATACACAATGTTTGGAGACAATAAACTACGTCGTGTGAGCAAGCTCTTTCTGGGTATTGCCACTACTACATTGTTGATAGGAGAATTATTAATAGGTATCGGTGTCTGTCTTCCTTTCTGGTATCAAGATTCCACCGGAAACAGGAAGATGTCAAAACGGGAGATGTACGAGCACGTTTTTGGAACATCCGGGGATATTTAGAAATGGTAATATCGGTCATGTACTGTTATCAAAGTGTTTTGACCGTATAATGTATACTCCGCTTTAAATCAAGCAAGTCTACAATGCAAAAACAATGCAAACTGTTACATTTTTATAAATTTGTTTGAAAAAAAGTTTCTGAGACATATCTATCTATCTATCTATCTATCTATCTATCTACCTAAGCCCTCGGGATTAAGACAATAGCTGTATTGTTCCAAATATGCCAGTAGAGGAAATTTCAGGAGAAATTTTTTTTATTCACATATCACCATTGATATTTCCAGTATAAATTTCAGTAAGAAATAATATTACCGATCTATCAGCGTACATTTCAGAACTAATACATAATATTACTGATCTATCAGCATAACCTTCAGTACCATAATAAAATATTACTAGTTTGCCAGTATCAAAATTCCTACAATATTTTAAATAATACCTGAGTTCAATCTTAAGTTATATTTTATTTTATGATGTTCTATTTCACATGCAGTATAGGAAACTAAAATGTATAATAAATCTCCGGAGTAAAATGGATAGACAAATCGGGATCATACAGGCTGTGGAAAATGAAGCCATATCTGTCGTGGCAATGCTAAAACAAAATAAAACAGTATTATCCTTGGCAGGCCTCAAGTTACTATCCACTTTTTGGGACACTTGCGTTCAGTTGTTTGCAGGATATGCTTTTTTGAACAGAAATTTCTCACGAGAGATTAATTCTGTGTAGATAACTCGCAACGATACATGCCACGTGAAATAAAAATCCGTTAACTTGCCAGTTTTAAATGTGCGCATGTGAAACACTTGAATAGATATAATGAAACTACCTCAGTGAACTGAGGAACAAAATCAAACTCAGTTAAAGATTCAACGCTTTATATACAACAGCGACTATATATAACACACCTTTATCCTAGTCTCAGTAGGTATAAAACATGGCATGTCTTGACAAACATATATTAAGGAGGTCAATGTTTCTTTGCATATATGAAGACTGTCAGTAAAATAAAGCTCAAATAATCAAGCCATCTCACTTTGACTGATAGAATATTTCATGATTTAATGAAGTGGTTCAAAGCTAAATTACATACGCAGATATGGATGAATGAATGCATTTCGTATGGCTGGAAATATGTTCTGACAATGGAGGTTAAAGTTTCTAGACCTGCCTGAACAGCGTTTTTCAACCAAAATTCCGGATGCAGACGCCATTTACCGTGTATCGTTCATGAACTAATAATAATCGATAGCATAGCCTGATATTTTAAACCATTTCATGCCTACGCCATTTCGTGCTCAAGACATATCTTGACCGAATAAATTGTGTGCACAAGACATTTCGCACCAAATACACGTCGTATTAATGATATTCCGTAGCCAAGCACTTTTACTCAATACACGTCTTAATCATCCGTTAGAATATTTCTCCATTTCGTACCAAAAACGTTCCTTACTCAAAACATTCGTATCCAAGTATTCAAAACATTTCGTACGTAGCAGTATAAATCGTTTATACTTTCGTACCCAGATATTGCCTACTCTAGACATTTTGTACTCAAGACGTCTCGTACCCGAACTTAAAAATATTTGATCGTATGTACCTTTTTAGAAGCAAAAGTTGTAGAATCTTGTAAATAACAGATAAAATACCGTTTACCACAATACGCCCAGTAATCTGGAATAATATATATTTCTTTAAAACTGACTTGCCTTTTACAGAACTGTTGGAGTACTCCATGGTTTCGTATTATTTTGTCACGAAGTAAATGTTGTGTAATAGAGATATCCATCCTTTACAATTTTTGATTTAATCACATACGCCTGTAGGTTCAAGTGAACATTGATACATCAGTTATATAAACGATTCTCAAAATGGGTACTGATATTGATATCTGAGGCAAAATGAAAGATGTTCCTCGAATTTTAATGGACATTTATATTGACCACCCTGATTCAAGTAATTGATGAACTCTCAAGGCAATAGACACATTTACATTTTCGATAGAGTCTATCCTTGCACACTAAAATATGACACATTTTATGAGATTCTATACAAAAGCGATAAAGTAATTTGGTATGATATTTTTCCCTCTTTAATTCCAGCGATATTTGCGAAGTGGTGTTTAGTTTCGAAATGTTTGATTGTCTTCAATCCGCTAGGGATTCAAAACTTGTCGCTGAACCTCTCTACCATTTTTACCATGAATGCTCTTCATAAATACACACACACACACACACACACACACACACACACACACACGCACACACACACACACACACACACACACACACACACACACGAAAGAACATTCTCTGTTAGGAATATTTTGACAATCAAAGGCCGTCTTAAGTCTGAAAAGGAATTTTATTTTCAACCAACATTCTGGATATGGGCTCATTTTCCTGAGCTTCAGGCATGGGTGATACAGTCAGCTCTGGCCCACAGTAAAAATCTAAGCAAATCTAACATACGGAATGAACGAAGATAAGGCAGTTCTGGTATTTATTTTCAACTGCATACCGTGTGACTTGCTCTGTTAACACTTTACTAGTGACAATCTTTACAAACTCAGTTGTCTGTAGTTCGATGGTTGTAGCAGTGTAAAACCGACTGCAAGGAGGAAGGTTTCTTAACTCCAGTGCCCACCAGCTCATTTTTAAGCATGAGTATGTATGTATGTATGTACGTATGTATGTATGTATGTATGTACGCAAAGATTATATAATCATTTTAAGTCTTTGTTGATGTACTAATAGGTGATGTGAATGTAGCTGTTGTATTTATAAATTACTTGTTCTTTAATTATGATACCGAGGTGCTGAGAAATAATAGCTGACACTTCAAATAAGTTTCTTTTATCGTTGCAAGCCGTATAAAACAATTGCTGTTCCACCTGCGATAAGATTATACCGTTTCCAATGATATGAACAAATAAATATAGGTCATCAACGAATCAATGAAATAAGCTCTTATATTGTAGACGGAAGTGACTTCTCATCATTGATCCGTGTCTGTTTATGGAACAGAAAATCTGATTCAGTCATTTTAGGACAATCTCACGAGAAAATTTTACTTAGTCTCGCCATGACTGGCTAAGCGGGCTGTATGAACATTCATGGTAAATGGTGACATTTGATCGTTAGCAGCAACGGGTGAAAACAGCGTAACGGAGTTTCACGCGTGGCTAGCCATGAGATTATTACTGCCATGCCTGGCGACAATAGCTAACAAGATTATCGCCTGTAGCTACGGACATTGTGTATATTTGAGCAAAGGTCAATCCATGAAGTTTAACCTAGTGGGGAATATCTGATTCATATCAAGTGTATGTCATCGCAATCTGTTTAAGTCGAATGTTCATACCTTTCGAACTACTGTTGAAGAAGAACATGTCGTTTTACCTGTATTTAATTTTAAATGCACTTTTATTCTCTCACTTTTCCACAACACAGTTTAGATTTGGATATGTTCTGGGTTAAACTTGTGTACCATAGATAAAGATGATCATAGTGTTGAGAATAATATCACAATCGTAGACCATACTGCTATTATAAAAACTTGAATAATTTAACATATTTGATGAAAATGATATGTAACGAAATGAATGCAAACGTGTCATATAGATCGCATGCAAGTCAAAACGGCAAAATATTTGTTTCAGTCAACAGGGTTAAGAAAAATTTATTTACTTTACCATCCTTAAAATTTTCATAATATAAGTATTTTATGTATAAAAACATCAATAATAATAATAATAATAATAATACACTACATTATTTTTAAAAATTATTTATTCATTTATTATTATTATTATTATTATTATTATTATTATTATTATTATTGCTGCTGCTGCTGTTGTTGTTGTTAGGTAAAAATGCCTTCTTGAAACATGACAAACTGGTTATTAATATAACTCAATATGTAAAAATAAATTATAGATAGAGACTGGCCGAGGCCTCTTTCCGCATGTGATACATAATGTACAGAGGATTGGTGAAATTAAATTCTGTATCTGGAATATTTTATGTTTAACAAGGAAACTATCTAGTGAACCGTCTAATTTGGATTATAGTGATTTGATCAATTTCATGCGTGATTTTGATATTTTTGCACTGGTCGATAAAGAACGTAATGCAAACATTTTTCTGGTGGTATTGCTATAAGTGTACAATAACATATAAGACATAATTTCACTATCCAACACACTGAGAGTAAATAAAACAATATTGTATGGTTGAAATTCTCCCTCGTATAAAAACTGCCCAGGAATACCTAATTTTTGGTGTAGTATATATCTCACTGAACGCTCATCAAGATGAAGACTTGTTTACCATCATCGATAACGAATCGGCACATTACAGAGTTATGTATCCAAATCACCACATTATTATTGTTGGGGATTTCAATGCCTATACCTCCATAGAACATGATTCTATTACACATGATACTAATAAGATCATTGATAACAATATTGCCAATGTCGAGGATATAGATTTAGGGAAGGAGTTAAAAAAAGGAACAGAAAGGAACTAAATTACTATGGTGATAATTTACTTACATTTTGTCAGCTATCTGGAATGAGGATTGCAAATGGTATATGCGGTGATGAGCTAAGTATTGGAAATTGTACACGTATACAAGTTACCGCTGCTGCAAGCATAGAATATTTACTTTTAGATCAGAAATTATGTTCATGTGTAACTACCCTCAGGACTGGTTATAGAATTCGATTACTTCATCAACCAATACTATTTCGCAAGGGTCTAGCTGATCCCATTACTATCGTAACTAAAAATAATGAAAATTATCCTCCAAGGTGTGAGTATTTATCTATCTATCTATCTATATATATATCTATCTATCTATATATATATATATATATATATATATATATATATATATATATATATATATATATATATATATATATATATATATATATATATATATATATATGTGTGTGTGTGTGTGTGTGTGTGTGTGTGTGTGTGTGTGTGTGTGTGTGTGTAATGAAACCCAAAGAAATATATTTATCCAAAGTGTATTATCAGAAATTTCTATTACTATACACACGTTGATATAACAAGATCAGCTCGACTCTGCTTTGAATGTTCTAGTGAAGAGTATTTGTGAATCAGCACAGACAATAAAAGTGGATCAGAATGACACCAATAAAAGAAGTGATCGAGTTTCGGTCAACAAACATCCTTAGAATAATACAGACTGTAAAAATGCAGTAAAATATTGCGCATTGCATGTACTAAGACTTCAGAAATAACAATATGACAGATAACTTGGCTTTATATAATCACATTAGAAATATGTCCTAAGACACAACTAGACACAAAGACGACCTAAGGCACATCTTGAAAAAGCACTTGCAGGAAAAGACTCGAAACGCCTCTGGAAACTTAAAATTTTTAAAATGTCCCACAACAACGGACGGAACTATTAACATCGCCCGATAGTAACAGTACTTTCAGAGTTATTTAACATACAATATGAGATGGACCACTGCTTCAGATTAAACGAAACAACTAATATTTGCCACGAAAATCTGGACTGCAAAATACCTGAATTAGAAGTGCAACATG
The DNA here is from genome assembly GCA_016617855.1 of Megalonaias nervosa. Lineage (NCBI taxonomy): Eukaryota > Metazoa > Mollusca > Bivalvia > Unionida > Unionidae > Megalonaias > Megalonaias nervosa. The sequence continues at coordinate 30,473 of JAECUM010026155.1, read as the reverse complement.
CTGTATAAAGTCGAATTGATGACCTTTCGAGTAATTTTCTTAAGGCGACTGGAAAAATAATGGTACCTGTAGATAATACATTTACGCTAGGCACACTGACTTATAAATATTTGAGGAAAGAAAGATGTAGGTTTTGTGCCCTTTTTGTTGATTATGAGAAAGCATTTGACCGTATTGACATGATCTTATTTTATCATAAATTAGTAAATGAAAATATTAGCAGTAAAATGCTTACGATACAAAAGGCCATATACGCAAATGTCAAAGCTTTTTTAAACGCCAAATAGCCTGAAAGAAATATAAAACTGCCCCGGCGGAAGTAAGGCAAAGCTGTGTTTAATCACCTATTTTATTTTCATTATTTCTAAATGATTTAATGACACATTTCTAACTAGACTAATCGTGTAACATTAAAGTTTGCTAAGTTATTTGCTCTGTTTTATGCAGCAGACTTGATTGCCATTGACTAAACTGCTACTCAGCTTCAAAGAATTTTAAGTAGACTAAAATAATACTTCAACATCTGGAAATTAAAGATAAACCTGGACAAAATAAAGTAGTAGTTTGTCGAAAAGGGGGATATTGATTGGATATGAAAGTTGCTATTTTTGGTGATTGCGTGACAGAGACAATATCTTATTACAGGTATATTGGCCGTGTATTCTCTTCTAAAATTCATGGTATATGTGTCAAAACGCTAATGGTACAAGGGGCAAAGGCAGCTTGAAGACTAGACTTAATCGGCTTGGTAAAGTGTCTGCAAAAAACCCTGTTTCGAATGTTTCAAACTAAAATAGCACCGGTTTTGAATTATGGGTTATGACAATGAAGCTGTACATACTTCATTTTGCAAAATATATCATTGGTATTGCAAAACACATTCCAAACATTTTATCTATAATGAGGTTGGTAGAATACCAATGCAAGTAGAAGGCCAAAGAAGAATTCTTAAGTACTTGTTCAAATTAGCAAAGATGACCGACGATAGATTCCCAAAACAAAGCTATAACCTACAATTGACGTGGGGCGAATACTGTGATTGGTGGGTAAATAAATGTAAAAATCTACTGTTTTCATACGGAATGGAGACGTTTTGGTTAATCAAGGTGTGGGTGATGAGAAATTCTTTTTCATTATGTTTAAACAACGATGTGAAGATATTTTTCAGTAAGAACTAAATTGAGAGTTAAATTCAATGGACATATTTTGATTCTATAATAAGATCAGAAACGATCTGAGTTGTCAATACCATATAGATTGTTTGAACTCTTCACACAGTGTAAGCTTACTCTGAATATTCAAAAAAATAGAATCTATCCCATAATGGCAAATATAGGTGGGTATAAAAAGATCCCCTATGTTGAAAGACGGTTCCCTTTTTGTGCAGATATCGATGAGCTTCACTTTGCTGTTAAATGTCCCACGTACGATAACCTGAGAAAGGCTTATGTACCTTTATACGTTCATTCTAAAGCAAATCATATAAAGTTTTAAAACTTCATCCAGAGAATCAATAATAATATTAATATCCAACATAATTTCGTTATTTATCTAGCAAATCCAATTTAAGTTAGAGAGATAGTGTGTTAATCCAAGAATTGATGTTGTGTGGTTTTACTATATTTTTTATACATGTATGTAATTTTGGGCCTGTGGCTTGTGTTACAAATAAAGGATATTATTATTATTATCATTATTATTATTATTATTATTATTATTATAAAGAGAGACAGTGGTTCTTGGATATAGTTTTCAATTGCTAGTTTAACAGAGTCAAGACAGATTATATAAGAAAAGTTTATTTAATGGCAATGAAAGAAATTAATTTCATTTTTGTTTTCGTTCATTTTAGTTGTCTTGGTAACACCACTTTTGGCAGGGCTTGTGATCTCAGGTTGTGCCATGCTATGTTTTGCCAACCTACTCCTGTGTTGCTATCAATGCAAGAGAGTTATTGACCACTGTAAAGTCTGCATCGGTATTAGTCTCTGTACCTGCATCATTTTGGGAGGTAGGTGATATAACTTTCACACAGTTATTTCCCTGTCTGACACATACACTCACACACAGTAATATCTGAGACGATCGTGAAGCGTGTAGTAGAAAATACACCCTAAGCCATACACTCGTGGGTTTTAAAGTAAAGAAAGCTATAATCACATGCATGTAAACCGAAGTTGGATGTGGCAGTCTGAAACGAGACATATGGAACTTGAGTAATTTTAAAGTTTTGCTCACGAAAGGAAAACAGCTATGACTCGAGTCATTTAAAATGAACAATTTTTTTTTTCCTTACATGGCAAAGTACACTGACGGAGGTTGTACTGTAAGGAGCAAGGTCAGGCATTTGAATTGTGATGCAGTACGATGCCTCAGTTATGAAGTGTATACCTTGTTTGAAATCACGAAATTTGGCAAGTCGTTCAATCGTTCGATCCTTTGTTTTGTATTGCGCATAACAATACTATTTAAATTCGTAGAAGAGAATGTGATATCTGTTAAATAAGGGTTATATTTGTTACACCTTTAAACGTTCTGTACATGATTACTCGTTGACACGATGTTAATGTGCAAGATTTTGATGCAGAGGATTACCTTGATCTGGAATTAATATATTAAATCTCAGTTTGCATTTAACACATGGCAAGTAATAAAATTCACAGAATGTACATAATCCTTGTTCTTTAAAAAGCCAGTTAAGTCTAAGTACAGGACACAGAAATACTCGACTCTTCAATATCAAATATAAGCTACATTTTTTTGTTAGACCAGCATGACTACTTTCTATGTATGAACTACTTGTTTATTGTCTGTCCATCGGGATTACTTTACATGTGTGAATGAAATGTTCATTGTATGACCAGCAGGACTACTTTCTATGTTTGAATGAAATGTTTATTGGATGATCTTTTTATTATCAAGTCGAATCTTTCGTGCTTCGATTGTTCTCAATTTACGATTTAAAAAACCCAGAGTTTGTAATAGCTGGTCTTAGATTGTCCTTAGCAGCGGAGAGGCTGAACCCTACAAAGGATTTAGGAGGGTCCGTTCGCAAAAATAAAAGTTCCTATAAAAGCTGAGAACAAAAGTCAACAACTTCAAACCTAAACCTCTAACCGAGTACATTTCCATACGATGGGAAAACAGACCGCAATAACGAAATCATCCAGGTTAGCTCATTTTTGTTACTCCAACATTGACTTATTTTTCTCATCATTTAGGCGTTTTCGTTTGCGACGCGCACACTCATTTTTTGTCGTTCAGCCTCTCTGCTGCTGTGTGGGTTTGACTTAATTAAATCATTATTATACCAATAATGGAATCTCATACAGCTAGATCAGCTCGACAGCGACTAGGGACAATTAAGAAATATATCCCTGTTCGTGATTCTGTCAAGCAAAAATTACAAGAGCGTCAACAAACACAGGAAGAATTTGCTGAAGAAACAGAAAAGTTATTTAAACCGGTTACAGAGGCTACCAAAAGTCTTCTTCCCGCGTTAGAGCAAACCGCTACAGCTACTGGAAAAATAGCAGAGAGAACTAAAAAAACAAAAAAGATTCTAAGAGAACTTCCAGGTGAAATAGCTGCTGCTCAGCCAATGCGAGAAATACTTGAAGCTATTGAGCAAAAGGATCATACAACAGAACCAGAACTAAAACCAAAACAAGTAAGGGCCAGAACTGAAGTGAATGATAAATTTACAGAAAGAGATATTTCCTTCATAAAAAATATTGAAACGGTAAGATTACCTGCGCTTGCCATGCACAGCTTTGATTAGAGAGAAAAATGTCTAAAACCCGAGTGCGCCGATGATAATGTAAGTCGTGAAACCTGGTACAAATGGATATTTCGCATACACCACGGAGTTGATCAGGCCCGAAATAATGATCCAAGATATATTGCATTTGATAATGGAATAAACAATTATCTTAAACAGTTATAACAACGACAACAACAACGACAACCACTCCAAACAACAGGTAAGGAAAAAGAATGGCAGGATTCAAATTATGAACCCGGCGCCACTGGAAGTGGTATTGGTACAGGTACCAGGGGAAGTGGTCTTATTACCTTATGCCCCAATAACACCCTTGCCGATATTAAACGATTAGAAATTCTGATTGGCGGAAAACGAGCTGATAATAATTCCCCAGAAATCATTAATGAAGCAGCTGATATTTGTCAGAGGTTATTTACAGGCGGTATCATGATATTAATATTTATCAATCCTTCATTGATGAAATCGCCGATGATTACCACAGTGATTAAGAATATTGGGTGTGGCTTAATTAAATCATTATTATATCAATAATGGAATCTCACACAACTAAACTAACTCGACAGCGACTAGAGGCAATTAAACAATATCTCCCCGTCCGTGATTCTGTCAAGCAGCAACTACAAACTCGTCAGGAGTCTTAAGTGGAATTTGCAGAAGGCGCAGAACAGTTATTCAAACCAGTTACGAAAGCTACCAAAGATCTTCTTCCCACGTTGGAGAAAACCGCCGAGGCTACAACTGCAACACAGCAGGTTATCGGAGCATTACCAGAATAAATCAACGAAGCTATGGTGTCTGCTGATAAAACAAGTGCTGAAATTCAAGACGTTAAAGATATCGTCGAGGATCTGTCTAAACCAGAAATAAAAACTCGGTATTTTAGTAGTCAGGTTTCTTTTAGAAGTTATGAATAATCCCGTTAAGATTGCTGCGGTGGGATATCATCTGCGGCGTCAGCTTCTAAAACCAGAGTTTTATAACACTTCAGAAGACGAGTGGGTTGCTAGCGTATTTCGTGAATACAAGGATATTTCACAAATCAGTAAAAAATATAAAAAAATTATAATGATTTTATTGAACAGGGTTTATGAAATGAGGAAAAATGTTGGAATACCAGTTCCATCACCAAAAAGGCAGAAATATCTACGAAAGAGACAACCATCACCTGATCCCGGTGCAACTGGAAGTGGTATTGCTGCTCAAGGAAGTGGTCTTACTACTCCATGTCGCAATAATGTCCTTGCCGACGTGGACAGATTAGAAATCCTCATTGGAGGAAAACGAGCTGGTAATAATTCCCCAGAAATCATTAATGAAACAGCTGATATTTGTCAGCGATTATTTACCGGTGATATCATGGATATTAATGTTTATCGATCCCTCATCGATGAAATCGCCGATGATTACCGCAGTGATTGATCTTGTATACAGTTAGATCAGTGACAAGAAAATAAGATGATTATACAAAATACTCACCGTGGACCGATCATGGTCAGGGTGATAAATTCGAGATTACCTACATTTAGCGCGTACTACGGAGATGGACTTGGTGATGTTGATCAGGGTCTATTCAGAAGGATAGCTCCGAAAACAATACCATTTGCAAAGCAACTGGGAATGAAAGCTATTGATGTTGTTCGTGATAAAGTTATCGGTACTGTTGTTGATGTTGCCGGTAAAGCATTCTCATCAATCAAGGATAGACTAGCACGATTAATAGGACGTAAACCTCAGCCAGTAAAATTACCCAGCACAGAAGTTATGCCTACAAATGTTAGTAAAATAATAAATTAAGCTGCGAATCAAAAACTAGCAGAGTTGGCTACGCCTGCAAATGTTAGTAATATAATAAATGAAGCTGCGAATCAAGAACTAGCAGTGGCTGGTGTACCCCTATCAGGAAAAGAAAGAGAGAAAAATATAGCTGCTAGTCTGATAGCAGGAAGTGGTTTTGCCACTTTCCCAAGTGGTCTTCGTGTTAGACGATAACAAATATAATAAAAATGTTCAAACGTGTATCTGATCCCGCACTCGACATGGACGCACCAGTTCTCAAAGATGAATCGGTAAGTGATTATCAGTATTATTCTTATGACGCACGTGTACCTGACGAACGTGGAAGAATCGAATTACAAGTTCAGGATACAAGCAGATATTTCCTACCCGCTGAGGCATTTCTTGAGGTCGAAAGTAGACTTTTGAAATTAGATAATACAGGTTACGGAATTGGTGATCGAGTTGGTTTTGTTAATAATGGCATCAGAGTGTTATTTAAAAGTGCCGCATATATGATTGATGGTCGGGAAATTGAGGTTTGTCATAACGACATCGACGTTGTCACAACGATTTGCAAGATACAGCGACGATTATTCGAGATCAGCTGGTCCATCAATGATGTTTGCAAAGGATATCACTGATCGTCCAGAAAACAGAAACGTAACACTAAATGTAGCTGGGGACACAGTTGTATCAATGAACGAAAATTACAACTTGGGATTCGCAACACGTCGATTTATGTTGAAAGACAATGAAAGATTTTCGTGTGTAATTCCACTGTCACATATCTTTGGATTTTGTAGAAATGCTAGAAAGGTCATTTTCGGGGCAAAACATACAATCGCTCTTGTGAGAAAACCTACCGACGATGATGCAATATGGCACTCTGAATGACTTGATCCAGCTGCAACCTCAGCACTTCATGGAAAAGTAATACTGACCAAACTTTCTTTGTGGATGCCAACAATGACTTCATCACTAACCGAAGAACAACGGCTACATTCTTTTATGGATAGCGGCGGCAAATCAACATTATCATGGTTGACAATGACCACAGATAGTGTTCAAAGTAACAGTAATGGTTTATTCACATGGCAGATAGCATCACAGCAAGGTGTATCTGCACCGCGACATATATTTATTGCTTTCCAAGATGCTGCACGAGTAAACTCACAGTTACGTAGTAGAATGATATTTGACAAACTTGGTGTTACCGAAGTTTCTTTAAGAATAAATGGACATCAAGAACCAGCTGAGGATATATTACTGGATTTTGATAACAATCATATTGCACGTGCATATCATCGTTTGATGACATTCATGGGACGTGATCAAGATGTTGATACTGGTTTGCAAATATCTCAGCGGGATTTTACAACACTGTATCCAACCTATTATTTCTCGCTGGAACACTTGGATTTGTTCAGACAATCAGTACTTGATATACACTTTCGAGCTCGTGTAACAAGAGGAGCGGTTGTTGCTAATTACAGAGCAATCGCGGTTATATTATCCGATAAAACAATGTTGCTTGAAGGTGTTGGTGGACGAATGAGAGTCATCGATGCACCAGTCGAAAACATGTAAGTGTTTTCCAAACATGTAATTAGATCGTTCATGATATTATAATGTCATATCATCACGTTAGCGTCAGTCTGACTCCTAGTCAGATTAAAAAACTTTCATCGGCGTCCACAAATAACTGTGGAACATCAATAACACTCAAACATGGACAGCTCGTTGGTGGGTCGAATAAATTATCATTGACAGATCGTCAACTCAAACACTTCAATGATGCCAAGCGATCAAACACTGGTCTAAGACCTAATCTCTCCGCGAGCGCCATCAACGACGCTGTTAAAACCGGTGGTATATTTCCACTCCTCGCGGCTATACCAGGAGTAATTGCTGCAGCCGCTCCCGCTGTCGCAAAAGCTGCTGCACTCGGTATAGCTGGAGCTGCCGCTGAAACTGCTGCCAATAAGATAATTAAAAAAGTAACCGGTGGTAATATACCATTACAAAAGGTGATCTCGGCAACACCATTTCGTAGTCGAATGATTCAACCAACGATGGCAACCAATATGCTCAGCAGAGTAGCAACGAGACTTCCTGAAGCAATCAGATCGGCGCGGCAATCAAGTCAAGAAATGCAACAACCAGAAATAATGAACCGGTTCAAGAGCGTAGTCGCGGAACAATTCTAGCAAATCCAGGTCCGATATGAACGGAATTAATTAATCGAGCTTTATCTCAGGTGCAGATTGGATCCGTACTTAGACTTCCGGGAACTTATCGTGGAGGAAGATACACAAAAAAAACCCCACCGTCGATGACAAAGTCACCGATGACACCGATGTCCAATTTTGATTTATCGGACGCAGCTAACAAATTAAAAATAAAAATCTTCAAAGGTGTTTTTATGCGTGATCAATTACCACACAAACCCGAGCACGTTGAAACCGGTATCATCAATCTCGATGAAAGTTCACGCCGAGGTACTCATTGGATTGCATACGCGATTGATCCACGCGGAATTGTTTATTTTGATTCGTATGGGTTAGCACCAAAAAATAAATTTTTCGAGTATATCAACAGGAATAAGATTACCGAAAAAAATTCCTGTATGGTATTCAACGTTACCAACGCAAAAAATAACCGATCCACCAATATGTGGCCGCGAATCACTTGCTGTCCTTGACGCGATTTCTTCATCATCGGCTCCACCTCATAAAGTTGTAAGCGTGTATACAAGTAACGCGCATATGAGTTCTGTTTTAAATAATCGTTAATCGTATAATGGTTGATATTTATGGAAGATCTTCTCGTATCACTAGCAAAGCGAGCGAAGATATCGATTTGTCGAAATTCGCTACGAAAGATGAACTCACCGATATTATGAACTTATTTGGAGTTGACCGAGATGAAGTTATTTTTTTTCAGGATAAATACGGCGTTCTAAAAACGAGTAACATTAAATGGATCGACATAATTCGTAGAGTTCTCGGTGCTACCACGGATAATATTCCAGTTTTTACTGACGGTGGTAGAATCAGAGATTCAAATATATCATGTATAACTATCAGAGATGAAATTAGAACTGAAGTCAGAAATAGCGTTGCTGATCGTTTAAAATCCACGGGTGATACAATGACAGGTACGCTCAACATGAACAGAAACAAAATCGTTGTTTTAAGAGAACCAACAGGTGATGAAGATGCCGCAACAAAGAAATAAGTAGACGATAAAGATACATCCATCGATGACAAATTAAATACACTACGAGCCGAGTATGACGTTCATGTAAATATGTTTTTAAATACTCGTAGAAATTTTCAAAAACTTAATAAAATCGCAGATGATTTCTTTGGAAGTCCAATGGTTGTCGACACAAAACTCTCTGAAATTAACTCAAAACTAGGAGATGTTATTAGTGGAATTCCTAATATCGTTCAAAAAACTAATCTGATTAAAATTCCTCACGCCGATGGCTGCGCCTTTGTCAACAATATCGTATACACATTATCATCAGGATCATCAACATGGTCACAGCAAAATAACACTATCAAACATACCGCGGAAGTCACTGGTGTGCATAGGCTGTCTGTGTTCAGCACTACAAAATTTAGGATATTTACCACGTATCCATGGAGTCATTCGACTGATAATTTTTCTGGAACCGTGTCTATTGTATTAAATAAAGATGCCGAAGAAATATTTATACTGGAACCATCTGATAAAAAAATAACTGCAGCGTCTTACTGGTGGTGTCTGGAATTTGTCGCTGAAACACCTCAACTGATTACTTAATTCAACAACGTCATTAAGTATAATGATTTCACCAACATAGATGGTTTTGCCATTGTCAATGACAAAGTCATTGACGTCGGATCTGAACATTGTAAACAAATTCAGATACGAGCAAGCAAATTTGTTATACACCCAACTAAAAGATATCATTGACGAGTACATAATGAAAATAAAAAAATGCCGTATGCGTATCGTTGTTACTGATATAATTGTTTATTCTGCATCTGCGATCGCCGCTGGAACAGCAACTATAATCGGATCATTGTCAGCCATATATATAATGGCACCAATAATAGGAATTGGCGTTGCAGTTATAAGCGGTATTGCTGGTATTCTTAATATAATTGCAAAAAAGATATCTACGTGTGCGGCTGATAAATTACATGAATATCAAATATTGCTATCGGCAGCAACACACGCACACGCCAAATTATCATCACGGATATCATCAGGTCTCAATGATGGAGTAATATCAGATCAAGAATTCGCAGAAATTATTAAGGTTTACTATGGCGATGGCAGAGCTTTTGATAAAATCAATTTACTTCCTGATTTAAATTCAAGTAAATAATAATAACAATGACAACGCCAATGACTTCGTCATCGTCCACGCAAGAACTCCTCCAACAAATCGTCGCTAATACAACACCGTCAACAACTACGATGATATCAACGAGTTCAACTAATCCTGAATTCGATATTGTTTTTCCAACGCAGATTCCAGAGAAAGAAATCGCATTAGCACAATTGCGAGTATATCACAGTTGGCCAAATAAAAGATCAAAATCATTTGGTGGATTATCCGCAAATAACTCGTTAGTTTTTTCTTATAAAAGTAAACCTGCTGGAACTCCTGACTGGCAAGTTGTAGGTATTCCTAGTGGTAGTTATCAAATAGAACAGATCAATGATGAATTCCAAAGTAGGATTAAATCTATAACAGGACGAGAATCTAAAATCGCTATTAAGTTCACGAACCAACATTATCAGCCGTGATAGAAATATCAACACCGGATTACTCCGTTGATATATATCACTCATCGATCAGAACTGCATTAGGATGGCCAGAAGTAGCACCTGTTTATGTGGGACCTCCAGAACCGATCGAAACTGATTTTACTACCAACAATAATTTTTCATACCTGGACAACAAAACTCCAAGATATACAAGATGGACATCAGTACCAAAATTTAAACTTATGAGACGAATCGAACAAGAAGCTAGTGGTATGAGATCAGGTACCTTGGTGTGGAATTACGCCGACTACAGGTTTACCACGGACGATATTATCAGATATCATTTTAGTGCCATTAATGATGAACATAAATGAATAAGTGATTTACTACACCAAACATTTGCTCGTTACATTAACGAATATCCTCCCATTAGCTCTTATCTGCAACTTGAAATCGTCAAGCAAATAGAACACCTGAACAAAGTAGCATCAGATGTCGAGAATTATCATCGAAAAATCATTCCAGCGGTAATCGAAAGTAGCGACAATGATAAAACTGATGCTGGTATAACGTATAAAGAATTATTCTTGATTAGTAATCAAATAACTGAGGCAAATCTACCTACGCATAAACTTCCAGGATTTAACGACGGCGAATTAAGAAAATCAGTCAACGACATCATTGATGAAAATTTTCCAAAAATTATCGCCGCATGGAGATAAATATGTCCACCGGCGAATATTCTCCGACATGACAATGATCCCCAAGCTGGAGGTCGTCAGGTATCACCGGGTGTTGTCAACATCACATCGACGATCGCAATTAATTTGGTGTGTGACACCATCGATGGAAGTTATCTCGTAGGCGTTGAAAAATCCACCCTGGCACAACAAGGATATATCCTATATTCATTTACCCTCGAAGTACCCTAGCGTTTTTAATTGCGTCATCCGGTTTATCTGCGATGTCATAATCCACTATTGTCACGGATGCATTTTAGACTTACTGACCAAGCCGGACACTTGCTTGACCTACGTCAGGTAGTTCTGGTGATAAGTTTGTATGTACGCTCATAAAGCGTCATCGTAGAACTCCAAGATCGTTAACGAATTAAAATTACACTAATAAATATAATCAATGAGGAAATCATCGGGAATAATTCCAGAGATTAAAAAACTAACCCTCGCACAACAACTGATGGTGTGTTATTATTGTCTAAACAAAATTCGTAAAAAAGATTATCGATGACGTCATCGATGTGGTAAAAAATTCTGAATTAATGGAGAATAAACAAAAAAATAAATCTGAATCTGAATTTAAATCACAATCAGAATTTGAATCAGAATCAGAATCTGAATCTGAATCAGAATAAATATTATAATCTGAATCTGTGTCAGAATCAAAATATTATTATCTCAATAAACATTATCAGAATCTGAATCAGAATCAAATCTGAATCTGTGTCAGAATAAATATTTATATTATATTATATCATTATCAAAATAAATCTGAAATCTGATTCTGCGTAAATGTATTATAATCAAAATAAATAAATAAAAAAAAATAGAAAAGAGAGTACTTGAATGACCTTGGATATATATCTTCGGTGTAATTGTTATATTTGTTTCTCACTGTAATTGTAATTTTTTTTCTCATTGCAATTATTGGATTGCTAGGCGCGATAGGGGTAATAAAAACACCTCCTCGGCGAACCCCTGGTGTTTCGAGGTTCGGGGGTGCCAGGCGAGTTACACCTGGAATTAGGTTTTTTTTTTTACAATCTTACAATCACCCGTACACAAGTATATCTCATCATCAACTGCTCACAATTATAATTGCATCTGTCGCCGAATGCAAGATAATATATCTTTAGCATTTTTCGAGACTCGAACATGTGGAGAGTTTCCGCTAGTGGATCCATACGCGGACGCCTTAAACCCACGGCTACCGGAGTTCTTACCATACACAGGTAAAATTAAGTATATAACTATTCGCTACCACAGTCACTAGTGACAGGGCTTTTAGTGACCTCGTCAATAGCGACCTTGTCCCTGCACGTAAGTTTCTTCAACTGTCGCACACGTGAACTCATAATCTTTTTTATTTCATATTCCTGTGATGAATGTAATCTAACTTTTTCAATCGAATTTGCAAGTTAAACAAATTTTGGAATATCTTCATCATCGACATAAAGTAGAGACTATCTCAAGGCCTGTTGAAGTAACGTAATGAATCGATACTCGGCTGGTAGTGTATATCTTCCATCATATTTCCATTCCTGTAGCGCTTTAAAATCATTCATGATTGTTTCAGGGTCCAACTGTTCTGATAGTTCTATATCCTCGTCATTTAATTTTTTAATTTCAGAAATAATTGCATGAATATCTTCAGAATTCATTATATAATAAATATTTATTTAAAATAAAAATAAATCTGAATCAGAATCAGAATAATAATATTTATTATATACACATTTCTACCTGATGTCATTCGGGAGTTAAAATACATGTAGGTCTGTATACCTGTTTGACCTGGATTTGTACACACGCAAGCGACGTGTGATTCATACTGAGGTTACCTGTAATTGTACTAGCAGACGACAACCTACATGTGCGATCAGTTATACTGAATAAAATCACAATTATTGTAAACTGTAGCATGGGTTTATTTTAATTTCCAGACACACTTCATAAAATATACTGTATAAAATATCTGTATTCGGTAATCGCATATATATTTTCTGCACAAGATTTCACTCGCGAGATTATAAAATACATGTAGACCTGTATACAAGTATGTTACCTGTTCACAGGTAAGAACTAAAAATGACTTACCTGTATTTTGTCCTGTTGTGAGAAACAGTAGAAAAACAATCGTGGTACAGTTATATAATATTGCGCACTTGCAAGCGGGGCAACTGCTTAATTATTCTAGCGGAGAAATCGTTTGCTTGAAAGAGTTATCTCCCTTCATCTGTGTGATATTTAAAATAATTCGCTGATCGTATTTCGTTGAAAAGGCCGATTTAGTTATATTATTTGCGACATATTGTACTGAATTCGGGTGAATATCAAAATATTTTCCAGCTGAACGCATTGATTGAAATATTATTTCTTCGCCAGTCTCCATATTCAGAGACATAACAATCCTCTTTCCAACTATTTTGTGTATACCAGTACCCCCTCGTACAGAATTCTGTCTCTGTGTAATAGCTTGCAAATTCGACAAAGAATTATTTTTCGGATTACCATCAATATGATCGATCACAAGTCTATCCTTGATTATTCCATAAAAACATCCGTAGATGAATGTATGCGATAGATACATTTTATTTACAGCAGTAAATATGAGATAACCAACACCATTGTCAGAACCAACTGGTTTTTTTAGTCGACAGTGCCTGATTACACCATCACGAGGTGCTTCATAATTCTTCATGATGGGATGTTTCACAAATTCATTTTGCTCTATTTGTATACTAATATTATTTGTCTAAATTGTTATTTTGAAAATCTGGCGAGATAGTCTTTGGCGGTTTTTATGGGAGATTCGACACCATCGGTATTAATTTTTTTATCATAATGTCGTTTCAGCTCTCTGTATCTTTTACCACCACACTGCACACACAACTGCGTTTTTCCTCTGACCCCAACACCACATTTCAAACATGGTTTTGGTCCTACATTTCCACGTCGAAATCTTTGCATGTGGTATCTACAGAATTCATTTACGCATGCGCGGTTACACGGAGTTGACGATCATATCATTAACCAATTGCATTGATTCTTTGCTTGTATCATTATATATATATATATATATATATATATATATATATATATATATATATATATATATATATATATATATATATATATATATATATATATATATATATATATATATATATATATAATTAAAGTTTAATTAAACACATATTTGCCTTAATTATAATATGGAGGAATTCATGAGATTATCTGCAATTAAACCTTCTAGAGCTAGATTTGATCTTGACAAACTCAATGATTTCGTCATCGGGAAACCAAAATTTAGTTTTTCGATGCAAGATTTGGGGTTGATGAATAAAGATATAACTGATCGTATCAACGAAGCCAGGAAGGAATTTCGCGACGATGGTGCAGTTCATACATAATCAACATTCAGAATCATATTGCTGAGAGGTGAAATCGATGGTAGAATGAATGATGAGCGAGGAAGGAAAATTATTAACTATCTTGATAATCAGTGATATATTATTCTGATAAAATTTATTATACAGACAGACGATGAAGTTTGGATTATCCGTGACAAGAGTGACCCTGTATACGTCACCGTTGGAGGTAGCATCGTCACGCTGAATAAAAATTCCAAACCAGGAATATTGACTGGTATTGACAAACCATATTACGAACGAGAATATCCTGTGGCTGCAGTTGTTTATGCGTTATATCCGTTAAATGATAAACCAGACATCGATGATCTTAAACCAATGAAACTGCCATCAATGACGACAATGGCTTTGTCATCGACTTTGAATTGTGTAGCTGAACGAGTTACAGAACATTTCGCATCAGCGGTACGTGGAAACTGTTTAACGGATCAACGACGTGGTAAAATAAACAAATGGGCGGAGCGAGTTAAAGCTATCGAAGCGTCTATCAGCGACGCTGCTGAGTTAGAAAAAATATTAAGATTTCCGATTACGGTGAAGACGCTCACCGGGGAGATTTTATACAAACCGAAATACACAAAAAATGTAGCTCCGATAACAATCATTGACCATAACGCGCATGCATGGACGCCCGCGGTGATGATATTTCCACGAGACAGAACAGTTAAATTTTACGACGGCGTTATATTTGATTTTATCAAAGATATCAGTAAGAGTGACCCTGTATCTGTTTGGTTGTTTCAAAGTTCCGATGATGGAAATTACAATCAGTTTGTGCAGCCTAGCGGAGAAATTTATCGTGCAGAATCACTCCACGAAGAAATGAAAATTCGTGCGTTGAAATACACGATCGGTGATGAAATCACTGTCGAACAATTACTGAATAACTGTTTCACCGTTCCATCAGTTGCTGCTCACTTTGCTCAGGAGAAAAATTCATGGAGATTTACAAGATCGGAATTTCTCGAAGACGTCCAACGTAGTTGCGTCGAATACGGACACGGTGGATTATGGAATACTCGGTACGATCACAGCGATGTTATATCAGTTGATATGGTAGCGTGTTATTTTGGAAGTTTTTATTGGATACGGAGAGTGTTCTGAATACTTTAAAAGATTTGGTCATCCACGAGACGAGATGACCAGAGTTGCGATAAATGGACCTTTGCCAGATTTTGATCTGACTGGATTCGCCTGCGTGGATTCATTCGAATTTGCACGAGATCTCCATCCGATTACTTAGGTATGGTTTGGAAGACATTTGTTAGGAAAAAAACATTGGGTTCCTATTGTCTTGTTAAGATACATGCTTGATGTAAAAATTTTGATATCGTTGAAAGTATGTGGCGCGATAATATCGTATCGTCCGCAGAAACAAGTTTGGTTGCCAGAACCAGATAAATTCGATGTAGAAAGTGATATCAGAGAAAAATTTCCCAATCTTGACGAGGATGAAGTTGTTAAACTTATTAATGTTGTATCCGGATACAACAAGGAAAATAATGGAAAAATTGCAAAATAATTGGTAAGTTTACTCAGGGTGGTGCGTATGATCATAGACGAACGTGTACCAGGTTGATCATGGACTATGCAGAACTCGATTTTATAATTGCTGATACAACGGGGAAAGGTACGTTTGTGAACCGAAATGACGCTTGGTTGTCGAACGGAACTAAATTAGGTACAATTGTGAGTTACACCGGCGACGATTCGATAAATTTGCTATCGATGATAAACAGATTTGTTGATACTGCGGTTGGAGTTGGCACAGATTCGTTTTATATAAATAAAAAAAATATTTGGATTTGCTAGATACATTACTTGGCACTGGTGAATGGGGATCATGGAGAATAAAACGCGTAAACATATTTAGTTATTCTGAATCTGCCGACGTTGAAATTGCGGAAAAGTATTACAAGAATAACAATCAAATACCAGCATCGACAGCTCCATCTGTGTATGATCCTGTAGCCAGGCATAAGACTGTTTACCTTAATGGGTTTGGTGGTTCAGGTAAAACAACGCGTGCGATTGAATTATTTAGACGGAGTACTTCGTACTGCGCTGATATGATTGTGCTGACGCCCACACACAGACTCGCCAGAGAAATGAATGAACGAGGGGTAAAATCACAGACGTATCATAGTTTTTTCCTATGGTGCGGAGACGCATGGACTCCATCGCGGATGGGTGAGAAATATATTCCTAAGATTATTATCTGGGACGAAATTTGTACGGTGTCGCTGGAACTATTAAAAATGTTTCTTACGTGGCTGTTATCGAAGAATACAGCTGTAATAACGTGTGGCGATCATGGCCAACCACCACTTTTTGTTTAGCAGTCTCCACACGAATGGTTATGCACGTTTGTAGATTATTACGAAGAAATAAATGATGATCATAGAGCTATTGATGAACCGCTGAAAGAATTTAAAAAGTTAATCAGACTGCAGCCAGATAGAATACAATGTGAAATAATGCGTGGAGTAATTCCAGAAACTACGATGAGTGATTTCTGGAATTTATGGAAACCTGCTGATTTGATAGTTGCAGTTAGAAAGATAGTCAGAGATACACTACAAGATAAATTGTTTCTGTTACACAAGGAAAGATTTTTAAATCTACCTGTACCATTGTGCTATCGCCCAGCAGATACACGAAAACAAAATATCGAAGTTGAAATTCCAGGAACTAATGAGAAACAAAAACTTGTACTTAATGATATTATCGCAGTTCCTGTCAGTGCTGTTATGAGCGCGTTAACGATGGATAACTCTCCATGGACGTTAGGATACTCTATAACGATTCATTCATCACAAGGATTAACTATTTCTGATACAAATATTTGGATTATTGATGATCGGATCGAATGGCCAAATTTAGTTTATTTTGCGGTATCTCGAGTCACAAGAATATCTCAACTAGGCCGGGTTATCATAGACAATGATAATATAATCGCTGACATCGTCAACGATGAAGTTGTCAAAAAAAATTATCTGGGTATCGACAATCTGACACAAAAAAAATAACCGCGACACTGATCTCGACGTTGAATTTATCATGACACTGAAACAACGACAGAATAATCATTGTACAAGCTGTAACTGTAATATGTTGTGGCAGTATTCGAATAATAATCCAAGACAGTTTACCGTAGATAGAATTAATAATAGTCTTGGTCACACACGCAAAAATGTGATGCTGACCTGTCTTGAATGCAATCGACGTTAGGGGAGTCAGTTTACAGAAGTGAACGCGGTGGTAATTGTGTGTCTTCAGGAATTACTTGTAATTGTTCGCGCAGAAATCCACGCTGAGGAGCAGTTGAATCTAGTCTATAGATTGCAGGTCTACCTGTGGATATAACCACGCTGGAAATTTTATTTGTGGTCACACTCCAGATAGGATCAGTTGCTCTTTTTCTACCCCCTTCGAGTTCACCGGGTTCATATAAATATCTGACAGTCACATTACCTAATACTGTTGGGTTTCATAGAAGTTGCACGAGTAATTTCATTATTTAACGCAGCTATCACACTTGGTAATCTTGCAACCCATTCGCGAGATCTCGTATCTGCCTGAATTATTTCCTTTGCATACTGGTATCCAAATAATCTCTCACCAAGTGTTCGATTAAATCGTTCAACGATTGCCTGATCGCGATGAATTGCTCTATGTCCTCGTCTGATTGTGACATTATGTTGCTTCATCAACGACGATAATGCACCAAGAAATTCTTTGCCAGGATCAACCTGTAATAGTTGTGGCCATCGTAGACCACCTTGTGGTCCGAGTCCTCGTTGATAAATTCGTTCAAACGCAGATGCAACTTCAATTGCTGTTTTAGTTGATACCGGTTCTGCTTCTTTATACCTACTTGCAACGTCAACAACAGTTAGCGCGTATTTGTATGTGTGTGATTGACGTCTACGTGTTTTAATGGTATCATGTGGTAAAAGCTTGATGAACTTCATTGGGAGTACTGACATCAAAATATGCGTGCTGAATTTTTTTAGGCGGACGTAGATAGATTTGCCATATTGCCTGTCGTGCTAGCCACGCTGCAGCAACAGCACGTGAGACTTTTGCTGCTTCAGCAAATTTACTAATAGCTGCTCTACCCCTCCAATATCCTCTTGGGCTATAATAAATCGATTCCATTATAATAGTTATCTATGATTAATTACCGGCCCCTAGCACTAGTTTACCTTTCAATGCAGATTTTACTAGGAAGCTAGCACTTTTTTCTCTGAAAGATTTATTTTTTATCGAATACAGCGCGTGAATCAACTTCACATCTGCAATATGTCGTTGTTGTAAATCCTTATTTTTATACGCAACATCATGAACGTGACACGCTTGATCAGTTGCGTTTGTTGGATACTCTCCAGCTCTTGGTTGGTCTCGTTCGTCAAGTCGGATATTAAGTCGGGTTTCAGGACCACAATAATTATATCCAGGAAGATGTTTTTCTCCTGAGTATTTAGCCCATGGAGTTCCTGGTAATTTTCCAAGTAAAGCAGCGATATCACAACAGGTTTTTGTTTTCGACGAAATAAATTTGTTTTTGCTTGAACCACATTTTACACACTTGCCTGTAAGTGCAAGCTTGCTATTTTTAGTTGTTATTGTTGTTAAGCCACTGGTGGGGGTGGATGCTCGGCATCGAACTCAATATAAATTCATATTATTTATTATATTTGTACAACATGGATGTAGTTGACTTCTCAGCAACACGAAAGCAAGAGCCATTCAAGCATCATGCAGCGTTACCAAATTCTATCAGAGCAATTGTCATAGGTCCATCTGGGTCTGATAATGAGATGGCTAAAGGGAGATAAGTTGTATTTGGTTCCGCCATCCGTAGATGATCAGCGATGCTACGATGTGCTTAAAGATTTTAATGAAGAAGCGAAGTCGTTGGATGAAGACGACGACGGAGTCGTTGATGATATTGTTGATTTTATCACCGACATTGATGAAGCTCCATCAGTGGATGATCTCGATGGACGTATTAATAATACCACGATGTTATGCTGGACAGACAAACAAACCCAGCTAGGATATTTTCCCGAGGCAGACACAAAAACACTGATATTATATATGTAACTCAGCGATATACACAAATACCTAAAGTGATCAGAGATAACTGCAATCTTCTGGTTGTGTTTAATGGAGTCGATACACGTACTCTGCGAAACATTCATCAGACTTGGTGTTCATGGGATATGGATATGATTAAATTGAAAAATTTCTTCTCAAAAGCGCAAGCTACCCCACACGGATTTATCACAATAAATTTACACGATCCTCGTTCGCGATATCGTATAGGTCTCGATAAAATTTTTGACTGAAAAGCACAGCAGCAGAGAGGCTGAACGACAAAAAATGAGTGTGCGCGTCGCAAACGAAAACGCCTAAATGATGAAAAAAAAAAAATACGTCAATGATGGAGTAACAAAAACGAGCTAACCTGGATGATTTCGTTATTGCGGTCTGTTTCCCCGTCGTATGGAAATGTACTCGGTTAGAGGTTTCGGCTTGATGTTGTTGACTTTTGTTTTCAGCTTTTATAGGAACTTTTATTTTTGCGAACGGACCCTCCTAAAACCTTTGTAGGGTTCAGCCTCTCTGCTGCTTCCTTGTTTCACTTAATATAGGCAGCTTACTATAGTCTGAACTGTTCAGATGCTTTAATCCAGCGATTGAACTAATATTTATTATACATTTTTCAGTTTCACTCTGTCAGCCATGCAAGGGATAATTATGGGTGTAAAACCTTTACTTTGACCTTACGGAGTATCTAAAACGGAAGTAGTCATTAAAGGTGTCAATAGATTTCATTGTGTAGTAAAGAGGGTGTGTCAAATTGCTTCATTGTGCTGGAAAGGGTTACAACGGATTAAGCTTTCTCAAAACAATTCCAAGATTAAATCCAAAATGGGATAGCAATTACAGTAAGTCTCTTTTCCATTTCAGTGGCAGCATTTATCACGGCGGTTGTGTTATATCCATTCATTCTTCTGGACTGCAATCTAGTACCGTATCAGGTCTATCAGAAACTGGGGTACGCATATTATATTACAGGGGCAGGAGCAATAGTGACTCTAACCTCAGGAGTTCAGTTCCTATTTCACCTCTTTTTCACAGTTTATTTCTGATGAAGTTGTCACCTCGTCAATGAATCTTCGAATGCTTGGTGCTCTTAAATAATTTAACGATAAGTCTATTTGGGAAGTATTGCAAGGAATATTTGTTGTTGCGATTACTATTTTCTTTGTTTTTGGTTCTCTTTTCTGGGCGGGATATTGATGAAAGAGTTAAGGTAAAGGAAAAGGACAATTTTGATCTGGAAATATTTCTCGTTCGCATATGTAACAAGCTAACAGGGTGCCTATATCCTTAGCATATAATATATAAAACACAAAATGTTACTTCAACCACTAAGGGGCACACGGCACTAATTCAGCTCCGATAATAAACCAAATAAATATGTGGAAACACCATAACACCAGCACATTTTAATTTCTAAATACTCAGGCCCATCCCTACATATAACCATCCTTGATGTATGCTTGTGTCTTAAGAAAACAATAGGTGGTGCGATATTCTTTAAAACATCATGTGTTTGAAACTTGTTTCACCCATTCCATACCTTAGAAATAACCTGCAACTTTCATTATTTGGATTTCTAAACAGGATAGTAAAATAACAGACAAAGCATCAGCAGGAAAAACATTTTTTCCATCTCATCTCAAACAAGCACAGAATCAGTTGAAAATAGGATTTTGCTAAGTTTGTACTCGTCATTATCAACCAATTCTGACTTCCCAAACTCGTATATTCTTTATTATATTCTCACACATTTTCGGACTGGCTCTGCTCGCACTGTATAATTAGGACCGTTGGTCCGGAAGCCCTAGAGATAAGGACTTTCACCTGTTATGTATGTGTGTGTGTGTGTGTGTGTACGTCTGCGTAGCAAAATAGCATGAGAAACATTCAGCGGAATTCAACTAAAGCTGGAACGATTACTCCGAGTGATATAATGGAGGAAAGATCACATGTTGAGCTGGAATAAATGCTTGACAATATTTTATATTTCGACTACTTGACATCAGCTTTTCAGCACATTTACATTGAAATATTTTTTCATTGTGCTCATTAGTAACTCACTCGCCCCTAATTACTATTATTGTTTTAGTAGAAACCTGTAAAATGCACTAACCGGAAATGTCACTTGATAAATATAGCAGGTATGGACGAGTATAGTTCTTGGAACGCATGCACACGTCAACGCGCTTCCAGTTATGTGTTTATCCGAGAATAAAAGAAATATACAAAATATAACACTTACAGTCTCCGTGTATGAAATATTAATTCTATATCTATTTTTCTGTTGAGGAACTAATCATTCCAATTTAAGCTATGTACAAAATAGTGGTAAAAAATAAACCAGTGGAGGCAATTATGTCCACCACCAACGACGACTGAAACACCAGCACACTGTTCACAAGCAAACATCATATTAATAGGTATAACACGTTTGAAATTAAAAATTTGCTTATATGAAAACCTGACACATTTGCTTTAAAAAAGAATCACTGCCAGTATGTGGCTTTCACATTGAGAGGAGACTGTTTGGTTGAGCAAATTATCAGATAGAGAGACAAATTAGCAAACTCAGTCAAGTAAAGCCAAACTTATTACACTGCTAGCCATCTAAACTGTTTATGTCCATTGCCAAGTAAATAGTTGTATGTATTTTCAATTTGCTTATTGAAAGGTTACTAATATATTTCTATCAAAATATTGTGCATAGCTGGCATGATATGTTGCATGCACCCATGTATCTTTATGTCTAAATAAGCAGAATAAGATTAATAATAAAACAAATTAACTCGGAACCTGCTAGTATTACTTTCCTCGCAGAAAATTTGTCCTCAATTACCCTTTACCTGTACCCACCACCATCTCAGCCAATATGTCCAGTTCCTATTATATATATATATATATATATATATATATATATATATATATATATATATATATATATATATATATATATATATATATATATATATATATATATATATATATATATATATATATATATATATATATTTATTTATTTATTTATTTATAAAAGGGCTTTACGTCTATGGACTTTTACTGTGTAGCAAGAAAAGGTAAAACCCAACAAGCATTTAATTTTCGAAAGCAAAAGTTTATTTCCCTGAATTATAAAGAATTAAAAGTAACCAACAGTGTATAAATTCCTAGAATAGTATCCTAAATTGTACAAACAATTTCCCATTAACCCTGAAATTATCCAAAGGTACTCAAAATGAAGGTTTTAATGTGTTTATGTGCTAACATGCAAGCACTATACAGAATCAGTTATATATCCAAAAGTAATTACTCCAAGGCCATCCTGTGAAAGTAGAACATCATTAAAGTCCTTGGAAGTTTTGCGTATTCAAACTGAATTAGTTAAATGTTCAAGTCGTTGAATAATTTTCATAATTCTCAAGGTACTGTCTGTTTTAGAATAAATACTTTCCACTCTCCAAAATAATCAATAAATTATGATTTCCTGTAACGATTCTTTCAAAACTGGCATATAAACTGCAGAATCCTAATGTTGTCCTTTAATTCTCTGATATATTCTCTATGTGTACCACATCGACAAATTCGGATCACTAAAAGAAATTGTAACATGATGCTTGCGTGAACTCCATTCGAACTAAAGCGTGGCCTACATGACCGGCATAGTTGTCGATTTCATCTAAGCATTCAGCCTTTGGGGAAAATACGTGCATGTACTCTTTCTATTAAAGAAAAAAATTAAATGTCATTATCCCTTACGAGTTAAATATAAAACTATATTATAAATCAATATATAATATAGATATGTTACATATATATATATATATATATATATATATATATATATATATATATATATATATATATTTATATATATATATATATATACAATATATATATATATAAGGAAAGTAGTGGTTAGAGAGTCCGCCTCAGATGCTGGAGGTCGCAGGTTCGTACCCTGGCCGAAAGTCATACTGAAGACTTACAAAAATGGCACTAATAGCTGCCTCACTAGGCGCTCAGCATTAAGCGGTTAGTGTTAGGACTGGTCGGCCTGGTGTCAGGATACCGTGACTGGGTGGACATCATGCTATATGTGTGCGGCATGATACCCCAGTGCTAGACATAACTATAAAGTTGCCACACTGCAGACATCGTAGCGATATGACTGAAAAATTGTTAAAGCCACGTTAAAAATCCAAATCACACACACACACACACACACACACACACACACACACAGCTCCGGCTTATATTTGATGTTTACGTTGCGTTCTTCGTCTTCTTTAGCAGACATGGTGCGTGTGTGTGTGTGTGTGTGTGTGTCTTTAATGATTCTAAATACATGGTGTTATGAAACACATTTATGCAGTTTTCAATTAGTTATTAGGTAGAGACGAAAAGGGCCCCAAGAGTTCCGATTTTTTTATCAATTGTTCCGAAATACACCGACTGCCAGAAGTAACAACTTTGCTAAAGCAGCTACTAACAATCTGTGACCTATCTATTACCTATATATTTGCCCGAAAAGGGAATAAACCGTTCTCACATCAAATAATGGACTGAACATAATCGTCTCCCATGTGTTTTGGACCATCAAACTGAGTCCCTGTCCACATTCGTGTACAATATGTAAAATCAACAGTATAACAACTTCAGTATCAGCCCTTTTCATTTAATGACTTATGAAATGGAACACAGATTTATAAAAGATTGACAGTTGGTCAAGACAATGGGTTGTTGACTTTAATCCAAGCAAAACTGAGGCACTGTTATTCTCGTGTAATCTAGAACAAGTTCTCCCTGAACTAAAAATTCAAAAACGAAATCATATATTTTGCTGAGTTCCAGAAACAGTCTTGGCGTAACATTCAGTAGTCTAGGAAACTGGACCACACACACACACACACACACACACACACACACATATATATATATATATGTATATATATATATATATATATATATATATATATATATATATATATATATATATATATATATATATATATATATATATATATATATATATCATGCATCCGCTCCTACTACACGCTGATGATGTATGAGATGGTTCTTCGGCCTAAAACTGTCTCAAATTAGAAATATTACAATTAGACGCAGGGAGAATTGTAACTGGGATTACTAGACCTGTCTCGTGTTATACGTTTTTGAAGAAACTGGTTGGCCTACCTTTGCAGATCGACGAAAGTTTCGTCAACGATGTTACTTTCATAAAGTTGTATACGGAATCTCTCCTTCATCACGGGTTGTTCAGATAAATAGGCACAATCTTAGGAACAGAACTAAACACATTAAAGTCAAGTCAGGCTTGGAATTTGCAGAAACTCATTCCTATACTCTTCTATTCATGTTTGGAACTCACCCAGATTCAGTAAAAAGTGAAAGTAGCTATTCTATCTTCAGAAGTAAAATAAATTGTAAGACAGCACAATTGTCTACCTATGTTTTCGCTGGCAACAGGAAATCATCTATTCTGCATACAAGAATTAGAAATAACTGTAGTTATTTACATAAATGATTTATGTTATAATCATCTAAAAGATAATCCATTATGTGCTTGTGGTGATGAATTTAAATAATGTATACCATTACATAACGAAAATACTATATTGAACAGCGTAGGAATTGGTTTAGCATCTAAATCGTCTTCATGTACCATCGACTTCAAATAATTTGTTATCCGGGTCATCTCACTGTACATCGAACGTGAAGAATCGTTTATTTGACTCCAGTGGCGTCACAAAGGTTGATGTCACCCAGTGCGGTAACTCATGGTGTCACACCCATGGACCTCCTTCCTGCACAAAAATGCAAAACTCTTATAGACAGTCATGTGCGGTAACTCATGGTGTCACCTCCATGGACCTCATTCCCGCACAAATGTTCAAAAATTTTATAGACAGTCATTTTGGTGTCACCCCCTCTGATTGTGTCACCCGGTGCTGTCCGCACCCCCTGCACCCCCCTGGTGACGCCACTGTTTGACTCTCTCTCCTACTTTGCCTGAAATGTATATGTTGACATATGATTGTATGGTATCATATTAATGACGTTTTCTGTGTAAATTTCATATCGATTTTATGGAAGGGTTTATTCTAATTTGTGACAACTTGTAACACAACACCATGCGCTAAGATTTATGGCAATAAAACATGTTTAAACTAACCCTAACAACTTCAAGTGAATTATGACTTTTGTAAACAGACGCCATTAAGCAAAGTATGCTGCAAAATCAACTAAATTCCTTGGATTCTAAACATAGGTAACAAATAAACTCATGATGTTCATCTACATTGAAAACAAAATTCAAAACTTTCTGTCTGTAATATTAAATGTGTGCTGGCTTCTGTACCGTTTTAGTTCATGTTATTGTTATCTTAGTGGATAATGAACTCCTGAAATGGTAAGGCGGCGATTGAAAGAATGTGTCATACGTAAGTTAAATAAACCTTAATAACTTGTGCAACTTAAAATGCAAGTACTTGTTAAAATATAGCTTTTCTTAAGAGATGGCCATCAAAACGGATTTATGGTATAGCTTAAGTCCATAAATGCATGCGTCATCGTAGGAGTTACATCAATTCTGTAATTATTTTGTACAACTGTAAATCGTGCGAGGAGCTGGATGAGATAGTGGTCACTTTTACCGATTTCAATTGACAAGTCCCCAGTTTATATCGCTTTATGGAGGTCACCATTTTACACATATAGAGTAATATGTAAATTATGTGAGATTTTTCAGCGTAAAATAAAGAAAGCTTAGCAACAAATCATTCCCTCCCAAAGGTAGGTGTCTTCAAAACTTGACAGAATTCGGTATATGAAACAAAATAATATTCTTTTTATTCTTAAAATAATTCATGTTATTCGAAATTTTACTTTGTTACACTTAGTATGCATGCTTTGGGTTTATATGGGTCATCTCTATATTACACGCAATGATTAAAATGATATCAAAATGATATTAAAATTATATCAAAATGATATCAAATGATATTAAAATGATATTGTTGCATGTATAAAAGAAACGTAATAAATTATGGTTTAATTTTTACTCTAAAAGTCGTCCCCATATCACCACAATGTAATATTTTTTTTGTACCCATGTCGCATTAATGTATTATTTTCTTGTACCATTTCCCCATAATATATTATTTTCTAGACACAAAGACAATTATAGCACATAGATGTTCACATTGAAATTTTCTTAATAGACAATCATTCAGAGTTTGTAAGACTATATGACGCGTGGTTTTGTTTCCGTTTACTACTAGATGAATAAAAACAGTCTCCACATTTATTGAAAATCACGTATTCTCTACATGAAAAATTCTACACAGTTATTGAAAATCTATTTTTCTCGATATGAATAAATCTACCTTGTTTTCCTAATACAAAGCGTGATGCGTGTTTAAGCCAGTGTTTTGTGAAACTGAATATTAATAACATATTTAGTTTTAAAGGTATACCTTATGTGTGCTATTTTTTTTCCATTTGAGGCTTTATCATTTATGCATTTATGTCCCATGAAAAACTTTTTCAAACCTGGAACTGTTTAAATCAAAATTTCAGAACTTTCTTTTGAATGTAAGTATGACAAAAACAATGGTTGGATCCAATGGCAGCTTGTTTTGTCATTCGTTGTCATCGGTACAATCAGCGGTAATTATGTATGATCAAGAAAGCTAACTCTCTTGGAAAGATAAGTAACTGTAATCTAGTTACTTCCCCTAAAGTTTAGTTATGTAGGAAGTTTTGTCATGTTTAAACATACATACATACATACATACATACATACATGTGTGCATACATCACATAAGCTACCTACCTACATACCTACCTACCTACATACATACATACATCCATACCTGCACAAACATACATACATACCTACCTAAGTACCTGCCTACCTACCTACCTTCCTACCTACTTACCTACCTACCTCCAAATATACATACATACACAAACACACATAGATACGCGCGTACGTACGTACATACATACATGCATGCATACATACATGCATGCATACATGTTTACTTACATAACATAAGCTACCTCCCTACCTTGCTAGCCACCTGCCTACCTACCTACCTACATTCATACATACATACATACATGCATACATGCATACATACATAACATAAGTTACCTACCTACCTAACTACTTGTCTGCCTACCTACCTACCTACCTACCTACCTACCTACATACCTACATACATACATACATGCATACATACATACTCGCATTTCGTTGAGGTTTTATTCTTTATATTAGCTGTGTGAAAAATGAAGTGAAATTATTTACCGAATAAAGTGCTCCATGATGTCTCGGATTTGATATATCTTTAAAATTCAACCTAAGGTACCAGTAGTAGTCATTTTGGGTCAACATGAATTTATTATACAAGGTTTTGCTCGACGTTTTGTGTTCAGTGAAATATAATACAACTCTATGCCATTTAAAACTATTATATTAGAAAAGACATTTCACTGTAAACAGAGACAGAAAACGACCGATGGTATTCATTGAATTCCCATCACATCATCACAAATAAGTCATCCCTCTTTTGGGATGGTTAAAGTCCATTGAGATGGTTACAGTCCAAAAAATAGCAAAATTTTCGACGGCTAAGCATTTGTCTTAATATTTAAAATATCATTAATAATAATAATAATAATAATAATAACAATAATAACAATAATAAACAATCTCTTCGTCTTCATGAATAGTATTTTAACAGCAACATTTTATTATAATACGCATTTGGAGCCGGAGGAGAAACAGAATGTGAACGCTTTCAAATATAAGCCTTATACTCGATTTAAATTTGCTTACTTTAAACTTTTACCAATTAAGATTTATGTACCCATTTTGGTAATTACGGCTTGTAAATGGGCCATATAACTTCAAATCAACACAGTAAAAAATATATATCGTAATTCAGTCTAACTGCTAAGTGTACGTACATTACATTATGCTAATTACAAATAAATAAAGATATTTAATCAACTGTAGCTAGTACAACCAAATTATTTCTTAATTTCCAGAACTTCATCAAAACATGGACGAATTCAAACATTCACATTCATTTTTTAATGAAAGTGTAGTTGCAACGTTTACGTTACTCGTCCTTAAAATCAGTGACAATTATAGCTTGACTACTTGGGCACTATGGATCGTATTCGTATGTACAAGGGCTCTCTTATACATTTATAGGGGGTGTTTCAAAATAGCTTTGAAATGTGTTTGACTTTGTCAATTTTACTAACACAGAATTGTTATACCCCTAGCCCGTAAAACACTATTCCATGAAAATCATGCTTATTTTATCCAGACTGGTGTATAAAGGAACTGAAATAAATGACCACTTGATTAAAACATGAAGTAAATTCTTTGTTGAAAATTAATCATGAGTGGCTCATTTTTTCATTACGACTTACTAGGTTGGTACGTAGTTTTATCAAGTTAATGTCTCGTGAGGCTCAGTCTATCGAGATGGGAAAGCTGCACCATATCAATAGATTTATACTCAAACATGATCAACGATAATTATGCGAATATAATATGAGTTGTGTTTCTGTTAGATTAGCATTCTTCCTTTTGTTTGCCAAAGTGTATATTTTAGTATCATCAGATGGTATATAAATTCTGCTCCATGGCAATGTTCTTAGTCCGAATGATTTTGTTGGCAGCTACATAATTTAGCTGAGGTGAGGAATACGTTTATGTCTGTATCGACAGATCATTCCAAGAAAGGAAAGCTTGATATGTCCCTTGCATTTTTAATTATAACTCGCATAGTGTTTGCCTGTGATAAATGATATTGGACGGTAGATGCCACATTAACGCCCTGTGTACTTAAATTTATATTTTTGTTTTCTTTAGTGCAATATTTTAGGACAATCAACGGTTTCTAAAATATGCAAGAGTGTATTCGATGGTGAATGGCATATTTATGGCTAATCCGCATTAATTCAACTAATTTTAAAACTATTTTGAAAGGATGGTATATAGTGAATCCTTCTAAAAAAAAAACATTTTGACGCTTATTTCTGCAATTCTCTACTCAATGTTTGCATGTAATTGAGCTTTGAATTAAGCTTGTTCATCATTTACGGAGTGAGATTAGTCTTTATATATTACTTTCTTTTCGGAATATATATATATATATATATATATATATATATATATATATATATATATATATATATATATATATATACGTAACTTGGGCATTACGACAGTAAAGGAAACATTCTCCATCCATACTTGCATTATGTTTTGGATTAAGGCAGTTTCTGCCATCTTTGTACAGACGAACGGATATTTGATGTTTAATGCCAGATCATATCTAATCTGTTCAAACTAAACCAAATTTTTAGACTGCCTTAAATAGCATCCCAAGACATGTGCCTGCTGTATTTCTTAAATAACATTATATTTGACATGGGCTGTCAGGTCATGTCTTATCTATCCAATATTTTCACATTTTCAGCCTGTTTTTAACTGTTTCTCACGAAACAAGTATGCTATAAATTTAGCTTATCATATATCTGGAAGCAGATGTCAGACTATGTCTGGTCTACCCAATTTATTAGTATGCATAGATTCAGCTTTTTTTCAAACATTATTTCTGAATAGTGTCTGCCATATTTATTATGCTTCATTATATTTGAAGGCGGATGCCAAATTAAGTCTGGTCAGCTCAATATTGTGATAGTTACAGCAAGTTGGTAATAGTATTTACTATAAATGCATGTAGACGTCTTAAGTTAAATGGTTTTTAACAGTGGATGTCAACTTATCTTATATATATATATATATATATATATATATAT
>JAECUM010026153.1:0-16197 GCA_016617855.1 Megalonaias nervosa | reverse complement strand
TATATATATATATATATATATATATATATAATACAAATCACATGGCTAATAACAGTCCTTTCAGGTGCACTGGATCTAGCAAAGCATCATGTGTCTCAGGGATTGATTAAGATATATGCAATAAACTAATAACGAACAGTGTTAAACTAATATGTAACTAGCCTGAGCGGTTACGACTCTTAATGAGTCTTTTTCAAAGACAAAAACAAAATATAGACAAGACAAACAAATAAAACAGAAAAACCGATGTGTCTGCAAAACTTTACATGACTATTTCTACAGGAAGTTTGAAACATGAAGGGTTTGAGTTTTTGTCCACGCCCAAAGACACGCGACAGAGGTTAGCTGAAAAAGAACAAGAGAGAAGGATATGGCTGATAGGATACCATTTATCCTGACGTACCCTGCAGACAACACCAAAGTGGGTAAAATCATCGGGAAAAACACTGGCTCATCGTGGAATTGTGTGACGCACTAAAGTTAATCCTCCCGAACAAACATGTAATAGCCTACTGGAGACCAAAAACCTCAAGGACATCCTAGTCAGGGAGAAGCTATAGCCAATCACTAACCAAGACCACCCTAGTAAATATTGCCTCTGTGTCAATAAAATGTGCAAAACCTGCCAACATATGATAGCGACCAGGACATTTTCTAGCACAGTGACTAGAGAAAAACTTAACATACATGGTCCAAACAAAACGTGCAAAACAGAGAATGTAATTTATTTCATCGCATGTAAGATCTGTAGTCTTCCGTATGTCGGAGAAACTGAAAAGCTATGCAAAAGGATCAACCTTCATAAATCTGATTGGATGACAAAGAAGCTGTACAAAACGTGCAAAACAGAGAATGTAATTTATCTCTTCACACGTAAGATCTGTAGTCTTCAGTAGGTCGGAGAAACTGATAAACTACACAAAAGGATCAACCGTCATAGATCTAATTGGATGACAAAGAAGCTGTACCGAAGTCCAGGCGCAGAACACTTCTCCTCCCGTGGCCGCACTTTCAGTGATATAACACTTATTGTACTTGCTCACAACCCCAACTGGGGCACCGAAACCAGGAAAAAAAGGGAATCTTGCTGGATACACCGCCTTAGAACATAGAAACCAAGCGGTTTAAACCAAGAAGACTAAAAAAGACAGTCATGCATAAATAAAATTATCTTTTTTCAGCCGACACATTGTCTTTTAAATAATTCCCTAAAGTTTGCTTATTAGCCACCCAATAGCCTATATTTACTACTATAACAATGAAATGTCCGAAATATAATTTATGCTTACATAAATTTACATAAAATAACAGATGTCGCTATGGCTCATCGATTTTTAGATCAATATAAAATATTTTCCAGCATACGCAACAAGTTGAAATAAACTAGTTGAAACATAATTAATTTAAGGTTAAATTCCTGTAGAAATAGTCACGTAAAGTTTTGCAAAAAACGGTTTTTCTGTTTTATTTGTTTGTCTTGTCTATGTTTTGTAATTGCCTTTGAAAAAGACTAATTAAGAGTCGAAAGAGCTTACGCTAGTTAGATGCTAGTTTTGCACTGTTCGTTATCAGTTTATTGCATGTATGTGTGTGTGTGTGTGTATATATATATATATATATATATATATATATATATATATATATATATATATATATATATATAAAACTATAAAACAAGAATGAATATATTTTATCGTAGTTAATGGACTTCCATTTAACTTGCAGCACGAGAAATACAAAATTGACAGTAAAAACCAGGATTAAATGAAAAATGTTACAATGTAAATATATTTCATATTAAGACAAAAGCATGTATTACATGATGATTAAATTATGCATCTAATGGTTTGGATAAACTGTATCACTGTGCTCCACGCTTTCTTTCTGTACTATGCATTATGACTCTGATTAATTTTCAAAATCTGATCCTAGTCAAATTATTCATAGTTATTTACTAAGGTTAAGTCTTTCAAACGAGAAAGCTACAGTTACAGGGTTATGTCAATCAATTTATGTTTTTAGCTGGAATTTCGGGAAAATCAATTTCGTTATTAAGAAAGTGTTATTTTCAATTGTCATTTTGGACAATACAGACGCTGCTTGCTAAAATTACACCGACGAAATTGTGAATCATTTTGAACCATACAGTTTCTGTGTGTGTGTGTGTGTATTTGCCTTAAAGCATCTCTTTAAGAACATCTTTAAAGACGTTATTTATAGTACAAACTGAATGGACCAAACAATTTAATCGGTTCTAATAAAGTTATGGTAATTACTCCGAAACTTTGAAACTGCTTTTCTTTAACATGAAAGTCGCACGAATATGTTAGCCCTTGGGAGGGTACAAAAATGTCCAGCAGACAGTTTTAAGACTGGAAGATTCCATGTATTAAATCTCATAAAAATCTCTAATTAGAGAGAAGTATTCATGCTATCATAATGATTTCATAAATTAATTTAAAGCTTAATTTATGATAATTTTACACAATATCTCTGATTTCTAGAAGATTAAATTCATGTTTTACTTTGCTAGTTTTCAAAGTCTCATGAAAGAAAACATTGCCCAGAATTTTGCCAAAGTAATTTTACCCGACATGATTTAACTAGCATACGTCAGTAAACGTTATATAAAAGACCCCATAAAACTTAGGTTAGTGTGTGTGAAAAGAATAATTACACAAGTTAAAATAGTAACCACGTGTAAACAAGTGCGAAAGAAAACCAATTAAGGTACCGGAGTGTTGCTAATCAGACTGAAATATTGTATGCAATAAGTAAACTATATTATTTACAACACTTTGAGAACAAAACAATCTACCAAAAACAGATAAAAATACCGTGATGTAATTTGTTTCCGCCGATACTAAATTTCATGATTTCTGCACACTCACAAAAATACATTTCATCGGCTCTTAATTTTGTGAATTTGGAAAGGGGTTCTCGTTGACTGCACGGAGGTATTATTTTTGTTCGTGGTTAACATCTATCCCAAACTTCACAAAAATGGATAAATCACCAAGAACAGCAAATTGACGGTATCATATGGCCCTGAGATGT
Source organism: Megalonaias nervosa (assembly GCA_016617855.1). NCBI lineage: Eukaryota > Metazoa > Mollusca > Bivalvia > Unionida > Unionidae > Megalonaias > Megalonaias nervosa. The sequence continues at coordinate 13,140 of JAECUM010026153.1, read as the reverse complement.
AGACCCATAACTCCATTGATGTCTACACTAAACTCTCACACGTCGACAATATCGTAGGAAAAATGTTGTCCTGATTCATGGCTAAATGAACAAAACATAAACACATAACTAGATCTGCCAAATTTATTAAACTGTACTGTTTAGTGGCTATGTCTATGGACATTAGTTGATAAGCTAGTTTGGCATGTTTATTTTGTCATATAACGGACAATCCCATTAACAATGATTGTACTGAGATTCTAAATAATTTATTGAGACCAGCACAGATTACAAGCAATAAAGATCATAAAGTAACAAAGATCGAGTACGCTTGAATATTTTTCCTTGTCAGCATCAAAGTATGCATTTATGGTATTTCGTAAAAGACCGAAGACTTTGCAAAGGATAAACAGATTTTTTGAAGAAACCATTTAAAGAAACTATAGTAAGAAAATGGAACACATATTCCTTTGAGCAACTGTATCAATCAAACACTTCGGTTATTTTTTATTTTCCTTACTGGAAAACCCTGAAGATAAACGTAGACCGTCCTAAGTAGATACATTGATCGGATGAAACTGTCAATAAAACCAAATGTCCAAATCCGATAGAAACAAAGAAATATGATCTACTTAAAAACTGAGATTAAGATAGTTCAGTAGAAGAGACGAATTACAACGTTTACATGTTACGTACCTTTTTCTTTTTGACTGCGAGCATTTCGAAACCTCTTTCAAAAGAGGGATAAGAACATCAAAGTTTAGTTATAAATATTCATTTTACTATGAAATAATATAAATGTTTGGACTTCTTATAAATCAAGAATGCATCGATTGTCGATAGTCAGAATACTATTATCTTGTAGTCAAGGAATATAAGTGCAATATTAAATGGTTTAAATATGAATAATCAAACCATGCAGTTTTGCCGTCTCGACAAAATAAGTGCAAAGTATTGTCCAGATAAAACAATACTTTGGTTAAATATTGTTATTCTTTGGTAAAGATCGGCTCATTTTTTGTAGATATTTGATGGGAGAAAAAGAATCTGACATACATGTACATAAGATGTAATGTGTATTTCTTGTTATTATTATCATCTTTTGTGAATGTCAAAGTCACTGATTAATTGAATACTATCGGGAAGCAAACGGTTTTACCTTACGGTATACGATACATGATAGCATAACACGAAAGAGGAAAGCGAGCACTCTATTCTAATTAGATCAACGAAAGCTTTAATATATATATATATATATATATATATATATATATATATATATATATATATATGAAAGAACAAGTTCAAGTGTATATATATATATGACTCAAAGAACAAGTTCAAGTGTAGATAAAGTTTGGTGTAAGCACACATTACGATTACATTTCCACTGATTTCAACATCCATCCAACTTTTTTCATCTTTATTTACATTTTTGAATGTAATAAAGTAAAACTTGTCTAACTTATTAGCTATTACGTCTACTGACCTTCTTATTGCAACCTTTATAGCACATCCCCATAGATTTCCATTCAGGTCCCTCCATTGTTGACCTTGTCAAATCATACAAAAGATGATGTTGAGTTTCAGACTAAAGTTCAACTCTCAGCCAATCAAGCGTAACCTTTAAAAACTAAATTCCTATGTAATTTGTTGGCACAAAGTATCAAGCTCTAAAGTTTCATGACTGCTGAACAGAATACGTTCTTAAGATCTTGGGTAAAATTAAACTTTCACGATAGTTACCTGAAAGGTGGCATAAATAAGTACATTTGCAAAGTAATGTGCAGAACGTTTATATAGTGTAGAATCAGAAATTTCGACGAGGCTTAAATGTGGCTGATATTAAACTGAGTTCATTTTAGCATGGACACAATTTTGTAGCTGTAAGATCGATAACACGCCTGAAAACATTTCACCAGTTTCTATGTGGGTTCTATTTTCATGAACATGTAATTTGCCCGAAGCAAGGGAAATTAGATCTTCAATGAACTGTTCGACTCTGCGGTGCATAGAGATCATACTTTCCTGTATTTCTATGTTATCCTTTTTGCCCAAGAGCATAGATGAAAACCTTAAAGCATATAAATTTTGGAAGAGAATATACCAAATATAGCTTTAGCTATAACTAAAATGCGTCACCTTTGTTCAATTCGTACATATAATCTATTAATACAAAAATTTCGTATGTTTAGTTTCAATAACTCTGTCGTATTATTATGATTATTATTAGTTACATTGTTATTGTAGGGCTTAACGCCATTTTTCAGCACAAGATAGGCTATATATGGTGGTCAGTATTAATAGTGGAAGAAGAACCCGGGAAAACCCGGAAAGAACCACCCACCCACGAGAAACTACTGGCAAGCTTTCTCACATACCCACATTGGCCTAACCCTAGACTTGAACCCATGCAGACAGAGGTGAGATGGTAGTGATCCGTAACGGTGAGCGCTTTAGACCACTAGGCCACTCGGGGCCCCATTTTAATTACTATTATTAGTAGTAGCATTACCTAATTACATAAATAAATAAAATAGAATATCGCACAATACATATCATGGGTGTGTAATAACAAGGGAAATAAACTAGTTCAGACCTGTTAATTTCAGTTTGGTTGCTTATCCAGTTTTGATAAGAATAAAGCCATCTGAGAACCATTTCGTTTGGGGAGGAGGGGGACAATTGTAGAACTTATTAGTCCGTCCAAGGAGATCTCTGTAGTGCCTGTAAATGTCACAGACTCCTGTAGATGCTACAAGTTACTTTTCTCGCATGCAAAGTTTCCAGTACATGTGACATATACTTGCATTTATCGGTGACATTAACGGCGATAAATGTCACAAACACCGGTCACGTCACACAGAAATTGTTACATTTACTGGCAGTTTTAGCGATGTGTTATAGAACCAGTAAATGTTACAATGCCCAAAACTGTTACGGATGACACTGAAGAAAAAGTCTGAATCACAAGCACAAACGTTTGAGAAAAATTGTCATAATTGTCATTGGTAGCTGAAACGGAGAAGCCTTTGTCTGTCAGTTCGTCCATATTTAATACTTTTAAACATTTCATGGCCATCGTTTAATAGTTTTTTTGCATGACAAATTATAGAAAACAAAACATCGTTATCAAGAGATCTCGAAGGGTTTTAATGATGAGCAGAACTTGATTCCTCCAAAAATCCTGAATTTTTGCAATTGATGAACTCATCTTACGCTTTGATTAAGCATGTAAACAACTAAGATTTCAGACTCGATAAACTTTTTCTCAACATCAGTTATTATTTTATTATCACGTTTAGACATTTATTGGAAAGCGTCAAGTGGTTTTGTGAATATATTCGTAAATAAAACTTGGGGTGAATGCAGATACTTGCATGCTTGTCACTTTGCTTAAGTAAATTCTGGAAAATGTCTGTTATTAATAGATAGATAGACAGAGAGATAGATTAATGAATATAGGTAGATAGAAAAAGAAATATGAAAATCATCTTTTCATACAAACGATAAAGACAGATTTACAGTTGCATCGAGGTGTAATAGAAACACAAACAACAGACGGATAGAGCTGTTGATTGTATTACCAAAGGTACACGTATGAAGACAAATCCCTTACACGTAAGAAGCAATTTTTATATGAAACAATTTGATTTTATCGTTGTAGTTGTGCTTGCCCAACAGTAATTTTCACAATTACAGTTTTAAGTTCGACCGTAAATGTCACAGCAAAAGTAAATGTCACAAACTGTTCCATTTTACAGGAAAGGCAGCTTTCAGCGTAACCGGTAAATGTGAAAAAATACATTTGTGACATTTACAGGTGGCTTTGCATGCCATGTCACCATTATCTCGATGGTGACAATTGAAGCGGAACAGCTTCAACTGCCTCTATGAAATAACACTGGCTTTATTACCACACGCTTCGCCAGTCAATTCTTTTCAGAATTGTATGCTTTTGATTTGCATTCTGCGTACAACTTTAAGTTTACATTTTATTTTTACGAAAATGCATTTATCGTTCTGCAACACCTAATCACCTTCAGTTACAATTTTTTTTTTGTTTTTGTTTTTTTTATAAAAAAAGTCTACATTAATTTGATGTAAGCTATTTTAATTTAATGTTACCTTACTTTCAAACAAACAATCGCAGCAAACAATATTAGCACTAGAATTCCACTTTATATGACAGACATTTTATCCTAAAATGGTATTTTGAAATTCCCGTTTGTACTTTTGACACATTTAACAACAGGACAAAGCTATCGCGTCCGAGAAATAGCTTTTAATTCGTTAGCACTGATTAGAGAATTTATTAAAAAATTTTATGCATTCATTTAATTTTGGCCACAAGGAGCCTATGATAATCTTTAAACCTTAATATTAATGAAAATAGGCAATGGTTTGATATCTTCTAACAAGAAATATTTAATCATTGATCATTAAAATCCAGATGATCTTTCTCAGAATTTGACATTATTTTCGATTTTGATACCAGTTGGCATCTGTAGTTTAAAGAGGGTGGGGGTGGAGCGGAGTTCTCACCGCTCCTAGCTCAAACGTCCTTACTACATTTATCGGCAAAAATCTGACATATTTTGCAAATTTTCTTCTGACCAGTGGAAATCATATCCACATTTATCAACTGTTGCAACTGCATTCATTTATACCACGATTAACTCAGAAAAAACAAAACTAAACTCTGCGAATAAGTAGTCATAATTCCTCCCATCGCAGCATAGAGTAGGTCCGAAAATATTGTGCACTGATTTATCTAAACAACCAACTAAAATGAAGGCAGATTGAATTTCACAAAAAGCCTATAAATAAAGTTCTTGTCTGAGCTTAGGCTACAGACTACGTCAATGGACAAATGTATTATTGTCACACAATATGATTATTAAATTGTCACAAATGACACGAATTATAATAAGTCATTTATGGCTTGCAGCTTTAGCTCTTGTGTAATGTTTGTGTGAAGAAAGTTCCTATTAAAACATCGTAATTTAAACACTCGCAAATGGGATGAAATTTGGAATTCTAAATATTAAAAATATTAATATTATTTAATGATTTAAGAGTTTTAACATTCCGTCATGCTCATTTAGTAATAGGTATATGAAAATCGTTCTTAAGTAAAGATCTGGAGACATGTTTTGAAGGTCTAGATCAATGTCTTGAAGGTCTGGATCAATGTCTTGAAGGTCTGGATCAATGTCTTGAAGGTCTGGTTCAAAAGTTTTGAAGGTATTTATATTTGTTAAGATCAATACTCTGTAGAATTTCGAAACCGGAGAAATTTCATCTTTAGGATATGTAATCAATAATCAACCATGATTTGTTCAGGCGACATAAATTCAAGACGGTTGAAATGTTAACTACTAATACGATTATTTACAACTGCGAATTTTTAAAGCTCTCAGCAGGAAGGGGCTTTAAAAGCATATAACACTGGATCGTTCCATATAATCTACATTCACATGAATCACACTAATTTTCCATAGTGAGCAAACTCCTAATATAACTCCTGTACGATAGTCGACAGTTCGCATGAGGCAAAAGTATTATTTATACAATCTTTGAATTACCTGGCTAATGGGAATGGAAACTTGCGTTTTGAGAGAGTTTGAGTTGAGGTTGTGATGTATTGATACTAACCACGGTGTATTTGAGAGAATATTCTAGTCAAATGTGACATTCAGTGAGTACACTGATCGAAAGCTCATTAAGTTAAAGCAAGCCAGTAAGAGACTTACGTATTTGATAACCTCAATGACTTTTACAATGTCTAAAATGCAAGGAATCTATTGTTGATTTAATTTTGAGTTTTCAAATATTTTTGTTGGACAAGCATTACCCAAACAATAAATCAAGTGATAATAATATGTATTATTATGATGTGATATCTTCCATTGAATGGAAAGTTTATCCGTTCATGTGAAGTGAGACGAAATCCAAGAAATAATGTGCAACTCTACCGTTACTCAAGTTATGCATAAATTAAAACTGTTTTGCGAGAAAACATACAACACAAATATACTTTAAGTGAAACCTCTTTGTAATGCAGAAACAAAGAAATAGGCTAAGCCTTAATATTAAATAGCACATAATAGTCGCTTTATGCAAGAAATAATCTCATTTCCATATTTCTGTCACATTGCCAAATGATTTTCTTTCACAGTGAATTTGGAGGTTTCATTGTGAAGACAAAAAAACCTGCTAAAAACTCTCGAACACATTTCAAAGCTGAGCGTTTAATTTTTATGCCTCCTAAACTGGGTTTCTAAGCAAGTTACAACTGTTCGTATCAAACATATGCAAAACCCATGTTTTCTGCATTGAGCAACAAAAAAAAAAAATCTTCACAGATGAAAATTCCATGGTAATATATTTTTACTCGGTTATCAATGTCGCTATAGTCATTTAAAACTAATAGACTCAATTGACAAGAGATAATCTCTATATCTCTGAACGTCCCCACTTAGCCCTTATACTTTGAACAACAATCTTTAAAGTGAACTACATGTACCAGTCTCAGGCCTGCAGGATTAAGAAAACATACCTTACACTCTACACATTTTTCCGAATTTAATATAATTCTTCAAGATACAGTAGCTATGATGCATTTATTATGCCATATAATAGAAGACAAAACATTCAGTTGATCAATAGATATTGGTCCTTTGAAAAGGCTACCTGTGACGTCACATTCCCTATATAGGTGCGCTAGAGTCTGAGAGCAGTGAATCAATGCGACAGAGTTAGAACATGACGGAAACTACAAAGACAGTGAATTGGGGTGCACCGGCTGTGGAGACGAGGAGTGATGGCATAGCAGCGGCTACCAAAGCAAACACAGTCCTACTTCCAGAAGAGAACGATTTTAATTGGGATTTAGTGGATTTTCTCTCTTCTTCACAAGAATTTGTTCCGGTACCAGTACCTTCGCCGCCTTCTCCTTCCTTACCGTACGTCGAGGATTTTAAACAGAGGCAGGAAGAAGAATTGGAGAAATTTTTGCAACAGAAGAAAGAAGCAGAACAAGCCTCTCTCATGCAACAGCAACAGGGAGAAGAAGAGGCAAGAAGAAAACGACAGGAAGAAGAAGAAGAAGCAGAGAAGAAAAAAGGTCTAGGAGAAAATGAGGACAGTGAAAGTCAAACGGTGACGTTACTCTTAGACATTTTGGCAGAGTTAAGGAATCTGAAACAAATATATCAGACTTCTTTAATACGACCCAAGAGTAAAAGGCCTTCCCGAGCCAAACACTCCAACCCCGTCAACACACCTACTACGCCTGAGATACCAACACTAGTGATTTCTACCAAATCATCGACAGTAGCAGGTCCAGAAATGTGCCTTGGCCGTGACAAAGGGATAAGGCAGGTAAAGCTCATTACTTCCCGTTCCTGAGTATTTGTTTTTTTAAAAAAAAAACAAAAAACAAAAACAAACACCCAACGGTCCTTTTCAGGGCAACCCATCTCTCTCGAAAAGAGACTACTCAATGTTTGCCAAAATTAATTAAAACTCACAATCCTTTTTTCCCCATGATGGTCGTGTGTGCGTGTGTGAGTGTAGGTCCTTATTATTATTATAAAATTCAAAACCAAGAGACACTTACGTTTTTTTTTTTGTGGCATATTGTCTGGTACAAATTTACAATCCATTTTCACAACACATCACTTTATAAGTTTCTTTTTTCTAGTTTGTCTTTTCACTCTATCCTTGTTTTGAATTTCTTTACTGTCACAGGCTTTTCCTCTTCCTCGCTACTTTCTTCTCGTCTTCTTTTCTTCTCTTTCTTCTGTTTCTGGACGTGTCTGGGTTCAGAGGGTACCTTTTCTCTCTGTTCAGAACACTCTCTACCTTCTGCTCCTGTTGTTTCTTAGGGCAGTCTGAAGAACAATGTCCTTTCTCTTGACAATGATAACAGGAATCTTGACTTCTGTCTCTTTTGACGCTTGTCTTGCTTTGACGTTGTGGACTTTCTGAAGACCAATGCCCTTGCATCTGACAGAAATAGCAAATATCTTGACTTTTATCTCGAAAGGAGGGGGAGTAGTCCGTCGGTTTCTCTGAAGAAAACCTTCGTATGACACCTCGCAAAGCTCTGATCAGAAGTTCTATCTGTGTCGGCTCTTCCATCTTTCTGGTCGGATTGAGAGTGAAATGGATACCCTGAGGAAGATACTTATATAGGGAAGACACTGTCCTTACATTGATATAAAGGGGACCATGGCGTTTAAAATGTAGTCATTTGACATTTTGCAATCAAAATGAAACGATCGCATCATTTCGTGAAGAGAGGAGAAGAAAGTAAGAAGCAGAAACGTGACCAATCGTCTTGCACAGTAACTGAAGCCTTGGCTCAAATTCATGCCAGCGATTTTGAAGATGACATGAGTGAACCAGAATCCAGACCTAGAGAGTCTACGCCAAACCAAGATCCACCACGATAAACCTCTGAAAAGTATTACTACATTTGAGAGACTGATAAACGCTCCCCTAGAAAATTTAGAACCAAAGCCTACACGTACACGGACAGTTTAAAGATTTCAAGTCCGACGTACCGCTGGAGAAAGCAGAAGAATTCATCACCGATTTGGGGGATTCTTTGTTAACCACATTGAAACGGCAATGTGAAGCCAACGAAGACGATCGCTTGACACTTTCCATTTATCACGACAGTCTGAAGTGCCCCGCTTGGATCGAGTTTGTCAGGCCATCAGAACTGACATCTTCCAAAGTGATCGACAAGATTCAACACGTGCAGCAGTCCAACGACAAGTTTCACATCACTGATGGAAAAGTGACACTGTACATGGCCCACGTTTCTCTTCCCAAAGGAACCGGACGCAGAAATGTGTTATTGGTGGTGGATCTTCGTAGCACTAAAACGAGTCTCGACCGAATTAAAAACCCTCAAGACAAGATGTGTTTAGCCCGTGCCACCGTCGTGGGGTGAATGTATGCCGATAAGAACGACATGGTAGAATGGAAAAGAGCCTGGTAAACTATTCGAAAATCGAAACGATCCAAACAACAAAGAGAAGCAGAACTCATGTTACAGCAAGCGGGGATATCCAAAGACACACCCTATGGCATTCCTGAAATGCAAAAATTGCAAGACGTCTTAGCTACACGCTACACCTTGAAAGTACATCGTCAAAAAGTGCGTGGACCTCTGTTGTTTCGAGGAACATATTTCAAAGACGGAAAATACATTCACGTCTATCACCACGATGAACATTTCGATGCCATTACCAGTATCTCCGGATTTCTGGGATACAGTAATCATTGTGAGAAAGGTGACTATAGGTATAACAATCGAGAGTAACACAAGCATTGTGGATCGAAATGTCTAGGATGTTAGGCCTCTAAACCCTGTCTTGACGAAGGACAAAACCGAGTGCATTGCTCGGCTTGTCAGTGCACTTTTGTCAGCCCTATTTATTACCAACAACATCTGAAGACGCAAGATTCACAGCAGGAAAGTGCTTATCAACTCCTGAAATGTTGTTCTGCTTGTGGACAAGTCATACGCACCAATAGTGCCTAGGCACAAATTTGTCCAGGAAAGAAACGATGTCACATTTGTCATAAAATCGTGGACACAAATGCTACATTTAAAAATACCAACCCCAACAGGAGGAGGAAGAAGATGGCCAGAAGAAGAAAGGGAATTTCATATTTTTCAATTTCTAATATATGCAAGAGACTGGCATTCACATTCCTAATTTTTGCGTGCCTCACCGAGCGTGCGAGAAGTGCATCCAAGAACCTATCTTTTACCATTACCCCAACTGTAGCAAGATTGATGGAGGACGCGAAAAAATCTTCCGAGGACCTAACACGTTGACCGATTTTGCCCAATGGATCGTAGACCCTATCGACGAGACGTGGAGCCAAGAGGACATCGAACGTTACGGAGATTGCATTTGCTATGCCACGGTGAAGGTTCACAATTTCTCGGGATACGATGGACAGTTACTTCTGAAATACTATGCGGAACAAAGTACCGAACACCCTAAAGTCACCTTGAACGGAGCCAAAATCATCTCCGTGCAAGTGGGACACGTGCAGCTTAAAGATCCGATGAGTTATTTGGCCATGCCTTTGGGGCGAATGCCTAAAACATGTGGAATGACAGAAATGTCCAAAGGCTATTTTCCGCACGTTTTCAATACCGAAGCCAATCAACACGCCATTCTGCACCATTTGCCTGATGCTCACTACTACGACCCCGACAACATGCGCACCGAACAACGAGAATCTTTCTACGCTTGGTACCACACTTACGCCTCGGACCCCTTCGACTTTCAGGAAGAAATATTAAAGTATTGACGTGTCGACGTGGATTTTTTTGACGGCGATGCTGTAGAAAATTTCGAGAATTGTTCATGGAGCACGGAGGGATCGATCCTTTGAAAAAAGCCTGCACCATTGCCACAGCGTGTTCCTTAGAGTACCGCAAACGATTTATGCCCGAGAAGACCCTGGCTGTCATATGCCCTCAAACGAAAATTTTTTGCCAAACGTCAATACTCGGTCAAAGCCCTACGCTGGCTACATTACTTGCGCAGCGTAGAATTGTTTAAAGGTCTGGACCTGGGATACCAATTGTTAGAAGTGTACGAAATTTACCACTTTCCCAAGACAGAACAGTACCACAAGGGTGACGAGACTCAGAAAGGCATTTTCGCAGACTACGTGGATGCCTTTTTAAAACTGAAACAAGAAGCCAGTGGCTATCCTTCCTGGTGCCACACTTCCGAAGTTCAAAAGAAATTCAAAGAGAAATACTTGGAGCAGGAAGGCATCGCTTTAGATCACATTGAGAAAAACGAAGGAAGGTGATCGTTTGCCAAAGTGATGTCAAATTGCTTGAGGGGCAAAATGGCACAACGACCGCGTTTACCTAAGACGGAGTATTTGCCAGAACCTGCCCTCTACTTCCAGATGATTCACTACAAACCCAAATACATGAAACACGTGTACATCCTTCGTGAGGACTGGATCTTGGTCAATTACGCAGACGAACTGGACTTTGTACAGACCGACGAATTTGGAAATGTCATCATTGCGACCTACGTGACAGCCCATGCTCGCTTAAAACTGAACGAAGCTTTACACCAATTAGGAGATCGTGTGCTGTGTTTTGACATAGACAGTTGCATCTCCATCGATCGCCTGGGTCACCGACACCCTGACGTCGAAGGAGACCGTTTAGGAGCCTGGACGGATGAGCACCCAACGACAAGATTCTAAGTTTTGTTAGTGGCAGTCCCAAAAATTACGGCTACGAATACCGGGACCCAAAAGGAGAAGTGCACATCGATTGTAAAGTGAAATGATTGATTCTCAATTTTCGCGCCAGTCAAGTGGTGAACTTTGGGGTACTGAAAGAAGCCTTGCAGTCTGTAGAGGGTCAACATTTTAAAGTGACCACGGACCAACCTCACAAGATTGTACGTTTAGCGACACACCAAATCGTCAGTCGTCCTTTGGAAACTGTATCAAATCGTGTACCAGAAGCGAGTGCGGCTTCCCAACCACTCCACTTTACCGTAGGGACACGTCGATATTGGTAAGCATATAAAAAGGTAAATCGTCTAAGACCGATAGTTCATTCTGACTACCATTGCCAAGCTAGAAGATGACAGACGCCATTCAAGTACGGTGATTCTCAAGTGGAGTGCGATAATGTGCCTAGCAATTGCAGGGATGCCTTAGGCTGTGGCCTCAGTGAGTAAGTACCACATCATGGGAACTTTACTATGACTACTACTAGTACAATACCTACCATGGAAAGTGATGCTGTGCGTGTCAAACCTGATGGATGCGAAAGCGTTGCCACTAGTTATCGTGGACTCTTTACTGGTTTTTCATGGTCAATGTCATCCTCCACGTGAAACCATGCTGCTACCACCCTACGGATGTCATCCATGCCTGGGCAAACTACTGAGGGTTTCACATCAAAATGAGCCTGTGAAAGAAGAATATTCGTTCCCTGTCCGTTTGTCTGAAAAATGCGACTTTGAAAGTCGCTTCCAAACCTTCCAAGGTAAGTGGCCTAAATATCTGGGAGGATCTACCCCGAAAGACTTAGCCTGAGCTGGATTTATCTACTTGGAAATAGGTGATAAAGTCAAGTGGGCTCTTTACTATCTGTACTATGAAGTAAAACCACAAACATGAGGGTGGTACCTTCAAATGTACACGAGAGACTCGTTCTGTTAAAAGCCTTTCGCTATCATCTCGATACTTCTCGACACAGCCTCAACCACCACAGTGACCACTCCTTCACCCAGTTCTTCTCTGCAAGATCTTTAAAAGCAACCATTGTGGGTGTGGTGTGGAGAACGTATGGCTGCAACGCAAATCGTCTTTTTCTTCCAAATCTTGTGGTGTATTGTGTCATCGGTGCTGCCATTGCCAATTTGAGTTTGCAACAAGGAGATAATTGTGGACCATTTTACTGAGCAGTTTCATCGGTTACCTTCTCCCCAATCCTTCCCTGAAATACTCTATCGGTAACCACGGGAGTCTTGCGCCCAACGTCAGTCACCCTCCCAACAGTCACAACAACTGCAACAACAATCCTCTTTTAGACACTCGTCTGACCTCCAGTGACCCCTCGGACAGCAGAACTCTGGAATTATGAATAACCAACTTTACTTAACTTTACCCAGTGACAGTTCCATCAATGTTTCTCCCCACAATACTTTGTGCGGTTTCAAGGCCAAATTACCTCAGGCCATCCAATTAGATCACGAAGCCCATTGGGAAGTGGCTTTGGTCGAAATGATTCACCCTTCACAAATCAAAAACATAACTGAAAATCAAAACACTTTTGATGTCAAAGTTCTGAACGACCAAGTGCAACAATACTTGAATAAAAACGAAACTGAAGATGCCTCTATGAAACGACCAGTGTCTCCCGATACTCCATGGTACATCTATATGTTGAAAATTGCCTCAGTCCATTATTTTAGCGGTCAACATCTGATGGATACGATTGCTTCAAAATTCAATGCGCTGTTTGGCAAAACCTTGGACAAAACGAAACGAAGTACCATAAAGTGGCCCGTCGCCTGCTGATGAAATTTTCGGATGCCAATACGTTGTCCATTACATTTTGTCCTGAATTGTTTGATA
>JAECUM010026152.1:0-12143 GCA_016617855.1 Megalonaias nervosa | reverse complement strand
GGGGAAAATTGAACATGGATGGGGCTTTCTAGGGACTAGAGAGCCATAGGCATAGTAGACATAGACACATATACAAACAAACAACAAACAACTATAAAACAGAAAGAAAAAAGTGTTGTTTGTTTAGGCAATAGAGAATAGACATCATTCTAGACATATGAGTCGCCCTGAAAAGAGCCTTTGTGTTCTTCTTCTATTTCCTCTAGTTCCTCCACCATCTCCTCATTTTCTCTATTATTCCTTTCTTCTTCTTCTTCTTCTTCTTTTCATCCTCTGGGATCCAGTCAGGATGTCCCATGGCTCTAAACTTTTCCGGAACCTTTATCCAATTTTCATTGAGTCTAAGTCATGTTTTCCTGTCTATTTTCTTTCTCCCTTCTCTCCTTAGCCCAGGCAGCTTTTTTCTTTTTCACTTCCTCTTCCATTACCTTTCTAACCATTTTTGTCTGCTGTATTTAAATTGTCAAATCCCTATTCACACTCCTGAGTTATAGGTAAGGCCAATCTGTCAAATTCTCTATTTCTAATAAAGAAATATTTTACTTTTGTCACACCACCAAAAGCCTCCTTCAATTTACCCACTTTACAATACTTAGACTTAATAAATCCTCTCAACTTCTCCACTTTCTCCTCTATGACGTCTTTGGACTGATCTCTGGCTGCTCTTAGACTCGTCACTTGATTTTTTGCTAAGTCTATGGTAAATGGATACCTCCATTCAGCAGCAATCTTTTCTACTACATACTCCGCATCCATCGTCCAGTACCAAGCATCTTTTAAATCATTTACCGAAGTGATTTTTTTAATGTGTTGACTTGTCAACGAAGGTAGCCTGACCAATGATGATGATGAGATTGTATTAGCGTCGCTTGCGCACATGGTGCATGCGCGACGATTTAAATTCCGCAATAGCAGGCTAATTAATTGTTCGAGGGGGACAGAAGAAAAGCCTCATCCCCAAAGGCATTACTGCACACTGAGTGTGCTACTTAACTGTGTCCGATTTCAGAACATTAAATTCCCACGGGAGAAACGACGAGCGGGATTAGAAGCACCCATGCTAATCGTTATAAAGTCTGCATTCACTGCTTCGCTTTTTGAGCGATTATACCTCACTTATAGCGCCACCCGGTATCGTGCTGACACGTTCATCGGGGTAGTAGGTTTAATGTGTACATAGCACACTATTTGATTGAATGTCCGGACGAGGGTAGTTGGTAGTGACATAGTTAGGAAGGGAACCGTTTGTAACATCCAAAGCTAATTTAGATCAGAGGTTCAAAAAGAAAAACAAATAGCATTTTGCAGAATTTTTAATGATTGTATCTGAGCTGTTGGATGTAGGGAAAGAAAGAAAAGAATGTTTTCGTGTAGTGGGTAATAAGTCCTACTTCAATTTGGTTGGATTTTATTTATAACGTTTGATAGTTTGGGGCTCTATATAATTTATATAAAGTTATTTTATGCCTTGTGCGGGGTGCCTGATGACTTGGGTGTTAGTCACCTTATATATTTAATTTTGGGGCCATACTTCCTATGAATAATTTGGGTGCCGCATTGTGCGGCTGGACCTGATGGCCATTGGATTTTTGACCATCTTATAATTCTAATTTTGGGGGTCCTGCAATACATAATTTAACTATTTGTTTCTAAATTATTGCCTCTTGTGCGGCTGGGCCTGATGGCTGAGATGAAGCCACCTTATAATTTCTAACATTTATGGACCAAGTACATGTAATGAATATGTAGTATATATTACTTCACTTCGCATAGTGCTGAAAGATGAGAGATAGATGACAGAAGACAGAAATTGTTAGTAATGAAAATAATTGAGTCTCTACGATAATGGATACTTAGGATAAAATACCTATCACTCAACTGCATTACCGGTGTTGATATACTATTATTGAATATAGTTAAATTACACTCCAATAAATGTTGTTCGCCGGTGGGTTTAAATAGTTAAAATTTACATGGCTTATATTTAATTCAATATATTATTATTCTTAAAAGATCCTGATGGTTTTAGAGATTTAACCACCTTATATTTCTTAGTTCAAGAGTCTATTAATAGCTGACCGTGATGGCTTTGGGTTTACAGCCACCTTATAAAGCTAATTTGGGGTCCTACGCTATGCTTAACAAATTAGTCGAGTTGTTGCCACATTGTGCAGCTGGTCCTGATGGCTGGTATTTAAGCCACCTTATAATATCTAAATTTAGTGGGCCAGTTTTGTTTGCCTATGTTTTAAATGATCCTCTATAACACGAGATGTAGAAGGAAGAAAGAAGTAGTTGTTAGTATGGTTGTATTTAACTTTGGACAAATGGGTAATTCGGATGTTGACCACCTGGGATACCTACAATCGTACTGCATTGCTGACGAATAATACTTTTAATGCATCTTGCAGTGCCGCAGTGGGCAGTAGGTGCAGGTGTAGCATCAGCCCGCGCACAGGCTAGGTCGTTGATCATGATGTTGAAAAAGGTTGGGCTTAACACATTACCTTGGAGGGTACCATTCTTTAGTTCATGATTTTCGGAATATTGGTCCACTATTCTGGTTCTAATGAGTCTTCCTTTTAGAATGTTTTGGATACATTTGTGCATATGTCCATTAATTCCGTAATGGTTCAGCTTAGGGAGAAGGCCGTCGGTCCAAACTAGGTCAAAGGCTTTTTCAAGGTCGAGGAAAATCGATATGAGATGTCGATCGCATTTTCGTTTAGCGTTGAATGCTAGTTTAATGCATGATTCAAGCCTCACTAGTTAGTCCATGGTGGATCTTTTGTTACGGAAGCCACTTTGGTTTTTTTGAGATGAGATTGTTGCTTTCAAGGTGATATTTGAGTCTGTGGTTGATCATTGTCTCCATCACCTTACATATAGTGTCAGTGAGCGAGATTGATTTGTAGGATGATAATTCTGTAGGGTCTTTACCGGCTTTTGGTATTGGGATAACTATAGCTTCTTTCCATTTTATCGGTATCTGTCCTGTTTAACAGGATTGATTTATTAGATCTAGCAGGATTCCTTCCATATTAGGTGGGATATTTTTATATATTTCATATCCTAGATTATCTTCTTCTGGTGAGGTGGACTTTTTGTCCCTAATAGCTATTTTCCCTTCTTCAATGGAAAAATCAGCATTAAGTGGGGAATATTTGGAATCCAGGTCAGTGAAAAAATGAGGATATTTACGATCTATAGTTCTTCAATGTGCTGGGAACTGGGCTGAGTGATTATTGTTGCTGCAAATTGTTTTGCTAGTTGATCAGCGTTATCTTTGTTGGTTGTCACCCCTTTGATATTGGTCATGCTGTTAATTTTATTGCTTCTCATGGCTTTTATTTGTCTCCAGACCTGTTTGGAATTGAATTTTTAAGCTCCAGAGTGGAGCAGTATGTATGCCATGATGTTTCCTTTGCTTTGCGGATAACAAGCTATGTTTGTTTAAACTTGGATTTATATTCCATGTAATCTATTGATAGGCCAGTGTGCCGGAATTTGTTAAGGGCTTTCTTCTTCTCTTTAATTATATTTCTGCAATCATCGTTCCACCATGGGATGGACGCTTTTGCAACTGATTTTTTCCCTTTTACTGTTTTGGGAATGTTTTTTTTTTTTTTTTTTTTTTTTTTTTTTGATGGCTTCTAGAATGTCATTGTTATATATGTCAGTATCCTTGCTTTGTAAGTCTGCTATAGTTATACCGGAAAGTGAGGAGTTCAGTGTGTGCTAATCGGCTTTATCCAGTCTTGATTTGGGGATTTTGGAGAAGGTGGCGATTAAATTGGTAAGACTGATGGAAATGTGCACTGGAAAATGGTTGCTTCCTAATGTGGTTTCAGTATCAACTTCCCAATTTGTCATGGTGGTTAAATTGGGAGTGCAGATCGTCAGATCTAGTGCAGATAGAGAACCATTTTCTGGTTTAATGCTAGTTTTGATTCCATAGTTTAGTATTACTAGGTTCTTGTTATATACCCATCCCTCAATCATTGAACCTCGCTTATTTTAGACGAGTTCCTCCCCATCGTTTATTATGTGCATTGAAGTCACCGCATATTAAATACTCATTTGCAGAACTGGATATCTGTGTATAATTTAACGTGGAAACAGTATATGTTTTTCCGTGGTCATAAATATTAAAACTTTCTATTGTAAGTTGGTCAATATGAATGAGTACCAAATGGTATTCAAGGGTTATAGTATATCCTTCATCAGCCTGAGGGTTTGACTGTTGTCCGAATGTTGTATTAGGGAGTGAGTCACTGACAAAAAAAGCCAGGCCACCCCCTTTGTTTTCGTTATCTTTCATAACGAATTGATTGGATGAATAGCCGGGGATTTTCGGTAGGTACTTGGAGGTCTGATTAAGTAAAGTTTCTTGAATATAAATGATATCTGGTTTGTTGTTGGTCAAGTTTGATCAGTAATTCGGGTTTGTTCATATTCAGACCCCGACTCTTCCGTTGCCAGATTATTAGGTTATTTTTCTTACTTTTGTCCCTTTTAATATTCATAAACTAATTAATTGATTTTGCTCATGGTATTTATTTGTGTGCAAACAAGGTGTCTTTGCAACAAATCCAGGAGTAGTTCGAAAAAAAAGGATGCTTGGTACGTGATAATTTTGAGTGAGAGCTATGATACCCGCCAGTAAGTCCTTTAAGTAATAAATTACAGTGGTATGTGAGAAGACTTCTGAGGTTGTTTGACTGTTTATTGCTGGTATCATTGAGCTAACTTCATTGCTTGTACCATTGTTACACGCATTGCTTAATATTATATTATTTGTTTTGTGTGGGGATTCATTTTTTTTTTTTTTTTTGGCTGCGCGCCCACAGCCGGCTGGGTGATCAGTGAGTTTGAGCTCGTGCCCGAGCTTGAGCCTGAGCCCACGCCCGAGTCTGAGCTACGTATTGTGTGACCTCTTGCATTGCTTTTTGTCGGTTGTGGGCGTTATACCCGTTTACTGACCCCCTTTGAGGGTAGTGGGGGTGGCCCCCTTGCCAGCTGCTTTGTTGTGGGGGGGGGTTTGTGGATTGGGTTGTTTGGACTGGGAGGTACTGTTTCCTCTTTCTGCTGAGTATTTAACAGCCCGGTTAGTGCTTTGGCTCTGGAAGTTGTTAAATTTTGTTCCGTCATAAGCCTAATCGTTTCTTATTCCCTCTTGGTGTGTGAGCATTCGTCCGAGATGGGGTTGTGGAGTCCATGACAATTTGCACATTTTTGGCCCTGTAATGTGCATTTGTTACTATGATTACCACCACAAGAGTCTCATCTTTTCTTAGATTTACATTTATTGGCGTGATGTCTCCATGATTTGCATTTACTGCAAAAACGTGGCTTGTTGACATACTCAAGAGGGTATGAATAGCGATAAAAAACCGGTAGTGTGTGGAGGGTGGGGGTGGGGTGGGGTGGGGTTTGAGATGAACTCTAGCAAAATCGCAGAGGACATAAGACTACGGTTGATCCGGAGTCTATATGCACTGCTGATATTGACTCCTTGGGTTATCTGCTCATGGGCGATCTCCGCATTGCTTAGGGAGTTGTACTTACCATTAAGCTTTAAAATTTTTTATAGGTTATGTTGGGTTTGGTTGGTCCAAGTCATGGTTTCTTCTTCTTTCTTCTTTGTAATTCCTTGTTGCTGTTTGTTCGGGGAAACCTATTTTCGGTTTTAATGAGTTGTGCCTTGTTATGTATATTCTGGTTTCTCCGATGTATTGGATTTCCATATATTTGGCCACCTGTTTGAGGGTGCAACATCTCACAATAACATAATTGGTTTTAGGCTTTATGATTTTGAAGGCAGTTGAGTGGATGTTGGTCAAGGCCGACGCAATGCTTCTAGTGCTGAGGTTGATGGATTTGGAGTTACCACGGATGATGAAGAGTGTGTGCTCTTTGCTGTGGTGTTTCCTCTTGTTTTGAGATTTTTCTCGAGTAGTAGGGGTGTTTTTCTCCATTTTTTTGTTTCCTTCTTTAGGGTTAGGTTCCTGAAGTTTGGTTGTTGGTTGTTCCTGTATAGGGGCGTGCATCTATTGGTTGGGTTTCTTGCTGTCTTCTATATTGGTCCTTTTAACTTTTGATATTCCATTCACAGGTGTTTTCCCTTTTCCTTGGTCTATATTTCGTTCAGCTTGTTTTTCCTTGCTAGGATGTAATAGGGCACGCATGTAGAAACTAATTCTTTGGTTTTGAATAGTTCTTTGGTTTTAATTTCCTTTGAAGGTCCTGGCGTTTCACTAAGGTGTATTGATGAGGTATTTGCCTTGGAGTTTGCTTTATTGTTTGCCTTGTAGTTTGCCTTGGAATTTTGGTTTGGGTTATTGGGGGTTTTGATTTGTGGTTTTGATGGTAAGGAAACCTCTTCTTTTGTCTTTTTCCCTTTGTCATGGTTAATGTTGGCAGTGGATAGGCTTGAATTATCTGTCAAAGGTTTGGCAGTGGGATAAATCATGGATTAGGGATGTGGGAGAAGGGGTAACGGGGATATGCATTGTGGTGGGTATGGGATTGGAGATTGGGTTGTATATGAAGGAGAAGATCGGTCAGGTTTCGGATAAGTGTTGGGTAGCTGGGTTGAGTGAGAAAGTGTGGATGGTACGGTTGGGCTTTCAGCTAGGTTTGGGAGTGTTTTATCCCATCGCACTGGTGTTGGTATCCTAGCGTCCAACAAAGGAGGAATGGTAAGTACTGGATCAGATCCTTCTATAGATGCAATTAAATTGTAGTTAAAAGCAATTTGTAGCGGGTTTTTCCTATTAGGGGGAAAGATTAAGGGTATCCAGGATATTTAAATTTGACATGGTTGTTTGGGTTGTTGTGTTTGCTGGTACACACAGGATAATGGTTGTTTCTGAGGTGTTGGGCAAAGGAGAGGGCGTCAGAAGGTTTCTTTTGGTCCCGTCTGGTTCCAAAAGTTTTCCTTGTCCTGAAATTGAAACTGAAAAATCGTCACGTGGCATGTTTGAAATCACATCCAATGAACGTTATACAAGTACACAGGAGGTTGGGCTAGATAAAAATGCCCCAAAACGGTATGAAAGGTGAGGGGCTGTTGGGTTTGGCATTCGAGAGGGCTTTGACACTATCCTTATTGCTTTCATTGATTTCATTTGAGTGGTGTGTGATATTTGAATTTGCAGGAGAGCTGTTTATGGAGTCATTGAATTTGTTTGTCAAGTTTAGGATATTAATTGTTTTTCCTAATGTTGAGTCTAATTGAATTCATGTTGACTTGGGACCTAGTCACTCGTGACATTTTTGGATAAAGGCGCCAAAATATGAATAGTTGAAAAGCAAAAAATGGGTCAGGAGTTTGAAATTTCTGAATGTTAACTACTACTTTTGATAAATAATAGGTTTAGATATGGACTACTACTTTATAATGAGTATTGAACTTAAATATGTACCATCAACTTTGAACGTAGACAAAAGGTATATTACTAATGAATCAATGATAATGGTAACTAATTTGAGAATGGTGAGCTATAATCACTGGTAGAAAATCTCGCAGTGGTTCGCAAGGGCTTGCTAACTTGCAAGGATTCCACCAAGGCATGGGTCAGTATGGTTCCTGACACTTGCTGTGAGTTCTAGTTCACCATATACACTATTTTCCCATTAACAGATAATAGGTTGGGGGTGGGTGGTGGGTGGTTGTTAGTAGATAAAGATAAGAGTAAGGGTGAATGATTTCTAAACAACTACCCGAAGGTTTACAACCAAATTTGCAAATAGTACCTTTGGAATTCCTTTCCCTAAATGAAGTTTAGCTTGAGGCGGTGACAGCGTACTCCGGACTCCAGCTAGGCGGGCTGCTGGGTGGGCTGCTAGACCTCAACGCTGGTCGAGCTGATTGGCGGGCTGCTAGTCCTCGTCTGCAGGTCGAACTGCTTGGCGAGCTGCAATCTGCTAGGCGTGCTGCAATTTCAGATGATATGATTCAGCGGCTATATGTTGATATACCCAGACAGCCCAGCTACAACTGTTTTCTTTGTGGGTCTATACACGTCTTACAAGTAACAACTGACTGACTTACTGACTGACTTTAAACTATAGTGGCTTGCGCACATATTGTGCATGTGCCACTGTTTAATGCCTGCATGGCGGGCTGTTAAATATTCCTGGGAGAGGGAATCAGAGCCACCTCACCCAGGCTTTAATGCACTCAGTGAGTGCTGCTAAATGAGCCGTCAGGCAGAGAAACGGTAACTGGTGTGTTCCACCCATCACGCACTCATATTTCAGTCGCTTATATCAGTGTTTTGAGTGGATTCGAGGCACACACTCAGATTTGGTTAGCATATTTTTATGCGTGCATTGCACGCTGTTAAATGAATGTCTGGCAGAGGAAAAGGAGGAAATGGGTCGTCAGGGCGGCGCAAAACCACACCGGTAAGGTTCGCAGTTCCAGGGTCGTTGGTCGAATTTTTGTCTTGCACGAATTTTGAATATACTCTGAATTTAATGCCGGAAGAGGTTGATTTTTGTTGAATTTGGAAGTACGATGTGCTGCTTTATAGAAGGTAAGAAGGGGGTTACCTCCGATGGCAAACATTAGTATGCATATATTTGTATTGTCACATTGTGTGACTGGCCCTGATGGTCCTGGGTTTAGACCACCTTATATACTGTATTGATTTGGGGTCCTAGGAAGCCTACTGTTCTCTTTTTCGAGGGCCTAACGGTCTGGTGTTTGTAAAATATGTTAGGGACCGTATATGAACGTAAAGTATTTTATTTGTCACCTTGTGTGGCGGGGCCTGATGGTCATTGGGATTTGACCACCTTATATGATACTATTTGGTCCTACTGTGGTTCATATAGCTGGTTTACGTCGCCTCTTTTGTGATTTGCCCTGATGGTCCTGATGTTCGGACCACGTTATAGTGTCTAGGTTTTTTGGGGACATTCTTTCTTGATGGAATGGCTGTCATCTTTTTGAGAGAGGTTTTAAGGTGTTAATAAGGGTTAGTTTTGAGAGAAGATGAGTGTTATAGGTGTAATAAAGGTAGTAGATAGTAGGAATTTTTTAAAATGTTATATATATTTTTATTAATTAATAATAGAGGGAGTGACTGCAATAGTATTGTTATTGTGGCTTTGGTGGAGTGATTTGTCTATTTAGTTATTTTTACTTTATTTTAAGGTGATTTCAAGGTGCATGGTTGTCTCCGCTGAGTATTCAGGGCCGCAGGTGCTTTTTAGAGACTCACATGCAGTATTATGTTATTATTTTTGGACTTGTGTCTTTCTTAAGGTAATATTTATATTTTGTTTATAAATCCGGAATTATTTTTATTTAGTTGTTTTTACTTTATCTTGAGTTGGTTTTGAACTGCATGGTTGTCTCTGCTGAGTATTCAGGGCTGCAGGGGCTTTTCAGAGACTCACGTGCAGTATTTGATAATTATTTTTGGACTTCGTGTTTTCTTTAAGGTAATATTTGTATTTTATTTGAATCCGGATTTGTTTTTATTAGTTGTTTTTATTTTATCTTGAGTTGATTTTGAACTGCATAGTTGTCTACGCAGGGGCTTTTCAGAGACACACGTGCAGCATTTTGATTATTATTTGTTGGGGTTTTGTTCTATTTAAGATTATATTTTATATTTTACTCCTAAGTCGGGATTCATTTAAGAAGTTGAGGATGTTTATATATGTTAGAGTAGTGTTGGGGTTGTTTTTCCCTATTAGTTCTGGATGATTTAGTGGGGATCCAATTTCTTTTTGGGCTAGTTGCAGTTTGTTTCTAGCCTGTTGGTATTGTAAGTATTTATTAAAGACATGTTGGAGATCCTCTATGATATGGCAGTGATAGCAGTTGATGGTTGTTGGTTTAGGGCCCAAGTGTCTTCCAAAGCTGTTTGCAAGTTTTGTTTTGCCTGTTTATATCCGGTTCATAAGTCTTTGGTCCGAGTTGTTTATATGTGGTGATTTTATAGACCTGTTGACTTCATTTAGGGTGGAATATAGTATCCTACCTTTGGGTGTGGTATTCCATAATTCCTGCCATTTTGTGTTAATGCGGTTTTCGGCAAAATTTAAGATTTCGTTAGTGCTGTATTTAAGTGTGGCAGGGTTTGGATCTCTTAATTTAATTTTAGCGACTCGATCCACTTGTTCATTGCCGGGGATTCCTATATGAGACGTTACCCACATAAATTCTACTATTTGTTTTCCAGTGGATAGTTCGTTTAATAGGTGGTAAACCTCGTCGGGGATGTTTTCTCTTGTATTAGTGCTTTTATTTTTAATTGTCGTAATTACACTGAGTCGCTTATGATTACTGATTTTGGGATGTTATTATTTTTTATCCATTTTAGTGAGTCGATGATAGCCCAGAATTCTGTTGTAAAAATGGAGCAGTGGTCCGGTAATCTGGTTCCCATTTGTATGTTGTATTCTGGGATAACTATTGCTGCTGCTGTTCTAGGAGGGTCGGGTGCTTTGGATCCATCAGAATATATTTTTACGAAACTAGAATAGGTGTCCTGTATATCGACTGCAATGATGGATTTTAGTTTTAGCTCTTGTTCCAAATTATTTCCATAGTCTGTAGCTTTGGTGTTAATCCTTGGTTTGGGGTTAGTCCAAGGGGCTTGGTCCGGAGGCTTAGTGTATTCCTCCTGCTGTTCCAAAATTGACAAATTTTTCCTTAGTTCGAGAATTTGTTTTCCGTCTTGCGTGTTGGAACGAGTTTACGACTAAATGTTATATTACATTTGCTAATAGCCTTTCTAGTGGGATGCGAGTTTGGATGGCTGGACAATCGAATTGAGTATTTGAGGAGCATCTCTTGCCTCCTCAATTTTAGTGGTAATTCGCCAGTGAGTATGCACAGTTCATCCAATGACATTGAGGGTAGCGTGCCAGTGCAGATCAGCAGTGCCTTTCTTTGGATGGCATCCAATTTTTTCAGGTGAGTTGGTTTAGCTTAGTTATATACTTGACAACCATATTACAGTTTTGATCTTATGAGTGCATTATAGATACTTGTCAGGGTTTCTTGATTGGATCACAAGGTAGTGTCTTTGAGGTTTCTTAGTAGATTAAGCTCTCTGGTGCAGTTTTTAATTAGATGTTCTATGTGATTTTTCCACTCGAGGTGTTGGTCGAAGAGCATACCTAGGAACTTAACTACTTTAACATATTTTATAATTTGGCTTTGGATATATAGTCTGGGGTAAATAAGTTGTTTATTTAGTTTTGGTGTAAATATTATCGCTACTGTTTTTTCCTGCGATATCGTAAGCCCCCATTTATCTGCCCATCTCCCTATGTTGTCGAGGCTTTGCTGGATTTCTGAGATAAATTGGTTGCTAGTGGGGTTACCAGCAGTCCGAAATCCGCTATCGTCAGCAAATTGTGAGATATTTATTTTTGCTGAGGTGAGGTTGCAATCCAGGTCGTTAATCATTAAATTAAAGAGTGTGGGGCTGAGAACGCTCCCTTGAGGAGTTCCATTTTCTAAGGGGTACTCCTCTGATAGGGTGTTCCCACTCTAGTTATGATTTTTCGTCCTGAGAGAAAGTTCTCAATGCAGTTGAACATGCGTCCATATTACCGAAACTGTTAAGTTTTGCGATTAATCCTTTGGACCAAACGAGGTCAAAGGCTCTTTCAAGGTCGAGGGAGACAGCTATTAGATTCCTGTCTGATTTGCTTTTTGAGTTGAATGCAAGTTTGATGTCAGCTTCGAGTCTCAGTAATTGGTCAGTGGTGGATCGCTTGTAACGAAAGCCGCATTGGTTTTCCGATATGAGATTATTGCTTTCTAAGTGATGTTTTAATCGCTTGGCCAGGATGGTTTCCATGATTTTGCATATGTTGTTGGTGAGGGAGATAGTTCTGTATGAGCTTATTTCATTAGGGTCTTTTCCGGTTTTAGGGATAGGAATGACCATGGCTTGTTTCCAACTCTCTGGTAGTTGTCCGCTGCAATGACTGACTGACGAACGCTACACATTATATACCTCAAACACGGACGTGAAGGAAAACATCCCCTCACACTAACTACACATATCACATATCACATACCAAACAACCCAGAGAGAGAGAGAGAGAGAGAGAGAGAGAGAGAGAGAGAGAGAGAGAGAGAGAGAGAGAGAGAGAGAGAGAGAGAG
>JAECUM010026150.1:0-32873 GCA_016617855.1 Megalonaias nervosa | reverse complement strand
TATATATATAATTATGCCAGAACTCCATCACCGCAATTGCAATATGAATGTGTATCTAGCTGATAAACATCAATATCGCATTATTAACTGTAGCATAAAAGCTACATGTTCTATGATGGTGGCAGACAACGTATCATATGCTAGTTTCAGTTGGTCATTTTGCTGAATAAGAGACGAAGTCATTATATTCTAGTATTTATTTATTTATATTTTTACCACATATGTTTTTTATATATTTTCAAAACTAGTACAATCAGTTTTTTTTCTGAAACATTTTTTGTATTTTGCACTGTGAAACAAATGTCACTATGACATAGCGATCAGCTTATCAAGATCATACATATCACGGTGTGTATGATCTGACCCTGAAAGGTTCAAAACAATCAACCTAGCCAGACTGAACACGATTATGTTAGAGACAAACATTTCATTTCATATGATGGCCAGAATAATATGTGACAACTATAGGCACTCGATGTATGACACAAATATCTTCAATCAGTATGTGTGTGACACAAATATCTGCAATCAGTATGTGACACACATATCTGCAATTGGTATGTGACACAACTATCTGCAATCGCAAATACCTTAATACCAGAAGAGTAATTCATCCGAGGAGATATAGTAAACATATTTTACAGAATAAGATAATTTCAGAAGAGCATTTACATATTTATGAACACTCTGGTTGTCTGCAAAATATATTTCTTACATCTCCTTGAAATATAATGGTTGTTCCCTAGGCCAATGTATGTTATCAATAGGTACAGGTTCATGTATTGCATATGTAACGTGCTTGACTAAACACCGTACACGTGTTTTATAGCAAAAGGATAAACGACAAAGAGAAGCCGACAATCGACCACACACCAATACATGTTTGATGTATAATTTACCGGACTATGATAAAGCAAGCTTTGTTTTACATTCTGGAATTATGCATGTGTATTTTGAATTTACGTTCTTAAGAAGACTTAGTAACGATTTGCCGTATAGTCTACTCATGGAAAATATAATACTCATAAAACGTTGCCAGTCTTGAAAGTTCAACTTGCACATTTTGTGCGAATGTGAGCATATAGTACAAGTTCTGCAGTTATCAATTTGCAAGAAGAGCATAAATTTATAAACCTTTCTAAAAATATATAGAGGATATCCACTTCGTAGAATTAGATGAAGCATGAAAAAATATTTATTTCACTCATGAAGTCGAAGCGTATTTTTGCCATGGGTGGCGAAGTCAAGAGTGATAATACAATTAGTGAAATCTTTCCTTATATCGACTGAAAAAACATACATTTGCTTTATATTATGAACTTTACATGCCAAAAACGTTGATTTGTATGGGTTCTTTAACACGATAGAGAAACAAGTGATATTACTATGTTAGTGAATCGAACGTTCTGAAATTTTACATCAATTTGTGATCGTAAGTTTTAAAAGTTGACCTTATATCGAATGGTTACGCTTGTAACTAAGAATAACCATAATTCGTTGATGGTGCTTGATTAAATACAATTCAATTTCTGTTACTATGTTTTCTTTATAATGATTATTAATTACCCTTAAATCTGCAGAAAAGAAAACCAAATTTATCTTTACGAACATCTGATGTTATTTAGGGTTTATAAAGACTACAGTGCATTTTTTCCAGTGGATATGTATATCTTGATTCCATCAAGTTTATTCGCATCACATATACATTACTTTACATTTTGGATAACAGGTCATCTGAAGTCAGTTTTACTTGTCTTGTCTTTCCAGGACACTAATTCCCTAAATCCAGTATTAGAGACAAGTCTCACCAGACCTAGTAATGTGTACAAATGATCGAGAGGGAATGAGACTGAAAAATAGCCCAAATGAAGGCAATGAAAAAATAATCATAACAATAATGTGTATTTAAATAAATTATGAAATTAAATTGCCAGATTAATCCAACATGGATGTGGTCTTACTTGTACTTTTCTTTTCAGGGCCTTAGTCCAGAGGTGGCCAAAGACATTTTACGCAGAGATGGTCGAAATGAACTAACTCCCCCTAAAACAACACCAGAATTCTTTAAATTTTGTAAACATATGTTAGGAGGATTTTCCTTACTCTTGTGGCTAGGGTCAATCCTCTGTTTTATTGCATATGCTATTCAAGTAGCTTCTACACAAGACCCACCTGGAGACAATGTAAGTTGATATAGAAATGAAATGAAAAACGTCTTCTTCCTCCAACTTGTAGCATCTGTTGGTGCCGATTACAGGGAAATGAAAATCATATATTAGATCTAACATTTTATATGTGATGCCGATTATGGTGACATAATAGCGAGTAGGAAGGAGGACAGTAGTCACAGACTGAGTGATAATCGTGGCTAAATTTCACTTACAAGAGTATAAAATTGCAAAACTTTGGTATAACTTATACTTACAAAAAAGGGGCACTCTAGAGTTGATTGTGTATCAAACGTCATATTCCGTACTTGAAATATATTCAAGTAATGGTAATATATGATTACAAGCAGAATTTTGGTGTTTCCCAGATAAAATGATAAACAGTGAAAGTGGTCTTTATGCAAATGATGTCACAACTATTATTTGATGTCGTAAAGAAGTGAGCGTGAATGGGATTCATTCATTGATAGTTTAGAATGGACAAAAGCTCATAAAGTAATTGGTGTAAAGAGGCAAAAAATAATTTTACGCTTCAATGTATCTATTTTGATTGCAATGACAGAATGTCATTTATTTCTCTAATATTTTTTAAGCATATAACAAGTAGGTTGTTGAATTTGTAATAAAAATTAAAGTGGAATTTGATCGACAGGAACAGCCAAAACGATTTGTTCATAAGAATACTTTGTACCAAAAAAAAAAAAAAAAAAATGAATAACCCGTCTATATTACGTTGTTATTTACAGAAACGCACATAAGTTTGGAAGGAGACCGGATATCTCATTTAGCAGAGTATTTGACTCATAATCCAACGGTAGCAGGTTCAAAACCTGCCTAGTCCAGCACTGTTTACATGCATTGACCTCTGCACTAACTCACATTTCCTAGGCATTATATATCTTATGATGTGCTAAAATTGCCGCCGTGAAGTCAAGAAATCAAACCCCATTTAGTAATTATTTTTGTATAACATAAATACATCAGAACACTAGTGGCCTATTATATGACGCCAATGAAAAACTAGTCAAGAGACAAGTCAAACATTAAAGTTAATAGAGAGGAAAAATCATTAACACTTAACGTTAACAGAAACTCGTTTTTGGACATTTGTTTTCGTCCTCCAGCTGTCCAAGAGAAGAGGCCAAAAAGGGCTATCGGGATCGATTTTGGCCATTTTGAATTTGCTGGGTCCTTCCTAATGTTAGGGGGTTTATCCTATCATTCTATCATTTTCTGGAACTTATTACGTCATTATTATATTATCGTGATGCTCATATAAATGTGAGGCCAAATGTGAAGA
The DNA here is from genome assembly GCA_016617855.1 of Megalonaias nervosa. Classification (NCBI taxonomy): domain Eukaryota; kingdom Metazoa; phylum Mollusca; class Bivalvia; order Unionida; family Unionidae; genus Megalonaias; species Megalonaias nervosa. The sequence goes on along the minus strand of JAECUM010026150.1, from coordinate 29,405 downwards.
GTTAAGGAGTACTCTGCAGCGTGATAGTCTGACTGCATAGATTAAATAAGATACCCTTATAATTGCTTTATGATTCACATAGGATGCGTGTAGTTTTACTTAATACCAATAATCTCACCAATACATCATCAGGCGTATTTGGTTCAGTTGCAGCCAAGTCTTGTTCGTGCATTTTACGCACACACTTTAATGCATATTTTGCAGTTTGATTTGTAAGAGTTTGCATAAATTGTTTCTATGCGTTTTCTGTTGAGTACAATACTCACTGATGCTGATTACTAATTTAAATCATGTACATGGTCTTTAATATGTCAAAAGAAGATGTTTGTTTGCCCAAAGCATTGCGGGGAGAGGTATTCGATTCCATGCAAATTGAGATTTGGGTTATTTATTCTATATCCGATATTTGACGAGTTCTCACGTCTATCTTTTCTTAATGCAAGAGTGATGAATATAGAGAACGATTCCGATTTACTGGTGAGTAATTCGAATTCACGTAGGCAAATATGTTGTTTCTTCAGAACTCAGCTTGAATGTAAGAAGTGGCAATAAGGTATTGAATCAACTATTTCGAACCAATAGGGTACAGTGGTGGTGTTGCTTAGAGGGCACTTTGCACTAGGAGTGCAGCAGGTGCTAGTATCCTATGAACTATATGCTGAAGATACAAGTACGTTTGATCTCAAGTCTTACACTTACTGGGATCAGACGATACAGGTTTGGAGGTAGCTTTCAAGCTGACTTTAAATACACTATATATATATATATATATATATATATATATATATATATATATATATATATATATATATATATATATATGACTTATTAAGGCTGTTTTTGTATTGAGCAGCTATTATTAATATGCAAAGTTCACTACATTGTTTATTCTTCATGGTCTTACTACAAATACATTCACTGACAAGTGGGCTTATGTAGGGAAGGGTCTGTGCAAATGTTATTTTAATTATCAAGATAAGGACCAATTAGTGGACACAAAAGCACATTAAGATTCAATTTTCCTTATATTGTCTAATGCTTCATCTCACTGTCTTACACCCCTAGTTTCATTACTGCCTTTCACCACTAGTTACATTACTATCACTATCCATGAGCTATTATTTTTGTCCTTTCTAAACTGGTAATCTGTATAGACAGGTGGTCATTGTAGCGGGTTTAACTGAGTACATGTGCTGAGAAAGTACACACGGTAAAGCGACTCATCAAGTATGACTGTGTAATTATTGACTTTCCTCAAACTATTGAATATTTATCTTGTTTATTTCAGCTATATCTAGGTGTTGTATTAGCAGTTGTAGTGATAATAACAGGAGGTTTCGGCTATTATCAAGATGCAAAGAGCTCAAGAATTATGGATTCATTCAAAAATTTGATTCCTCAGGTGAGTGTATTGAACTAATCAGATGCTAGTTGCACAGACTTGCCCCTGTCAAGTAAACATCCTTTTAATAATAGTGACCAACCGTTTTTCTAATACGTCTTTGCAAATTTATATACTGATATGCTTGCAGTTCCAGTCTAGCCTTTGTATTCAGAAAACTTGTGATTGTACTAAGGTCTTATTTTAAGGTCTTAGATAGTTCAATCTCTACCGCACCAGTTACCCTATTTAACTGAACCTTTGCGATAGTATTACTGTATGTATAAAGTTTATACGTTTTATTCTATGAGTTTCTTTTTCACTTTGATGAGCTCTAGTTATTATAATGATATTATAAGGCGCTACAGCATGTTCGATATAACACCATTATTCACTACATCACATTTTCAAAAGTGTATATTTCTATTTTCAGTATGCACTTGTTATACGAAATGGTGAAAAACTGAATATAAGAGCTGAGGAATTGGTAGTGGGTGATATAGTTGAAGTCAAATTTGGGGATAAAATTCCAGCCGATATCAGGGTTATAACCGCCCAAGGATTCAAGGTAACCTTTCTGTTTACTTCAGGTTTTTATGTAAAATTACTTTAAGAAAAGATCATTATTTAAAACTTTGATCTTTGCTTTAAACATATATCGGTTCGTAAATAGATGAAAGTGTTTTCTTGTATATTTGATCACATGAATCAATGATCTTTGATTGCATACAAACCAAAATGTACGTGGAAAACTTGCAAGTGCTTTTGAAGTGCACTTAAAAAATGCATTTCTTTCACATTTGTGTTTATCCAGATGAAGCCTAAAAGTAAAACATGATGGATGTAGCTGTGTAAATTAGATCGTGATGTGTACAACCTACACACACTTGCGTTATCTATCTTTATCACACACACACACACACACACACACACACACACACACACACCTTTACTACTTACATGGGTTATTCAGATTGTATTTTTAATTGACGGTCCTTGCACTCGAAATTGTCGCATGAATATTTGCAAACTTTACGTCAGCTTTGACTGTCCAGTAGTACACATATACACATTATGAAAGGTTACGGTCTTACTCACACTGTGATGTTGATGAACATTCAAGACAAATTAAAACTTTCTAACAAGCACTATATATCTCTAGTATATAAAAATTAAATGAAGATATGCAAGAAGAAAATCAATTTATCTAGACATTACATTGTACTTAATGCTGGACACATCAAAGCGTTAGCGAATGCAAAGAGTGTGGTCACAAAATGTAAGAAGTACGATGATTTATGATAATAAATAAAACAGAGCTAAGTTTAATTTCAAACGAAAAGCAAATAAATTGCAAATTTACATAGATATTACATGGTTCTTTTGTTTAACGCATCAAACCTTTTGTCGACGCATATTACACTGACACACCATGCTGAGTAGTTGAAATACAAAGATGTATCAAATACTGCGATTTTAAATTAGACATTTAAAGTAGAAAAGTAAAACAATTGCTAATATGATACAATTACTTATTCCTTAGTTTTCCGATATTTAACAAAGTTACCTTAAGAAGGTACTTGGCACAGATTCAAAGTATGCGTCACAGAGTAGATGAAACTGTTTACAGTCGCTCATATATATTTAAGGTAGACTCACATGACAAAAGGTAAACAATGTGAAATGAAATTAGATTTGTAATATAAGCAGCCAAAGAACATGGGTATAGAAGTTTGCAAGCATAAGTTATTTCTTTACTAAAGCTAGTTCGAATGTAGTTACGATGCAACAAATTCAGTATTTCACAAAGATGTCAAGTTTGCATGCATCTTTAGTGTTATGATCCTTCTAAATACGAAAAAGGAAAACAAAAAATCCCAACTTTTTTTCTCTTGCACTGTGAAGCTTGCACCACTCCCCAAAATAGGACAAAAAGTGTGTATTATGGATACCAAACTACTGCAATGAATGTTATTTTATAGACTCTTAAGTAAGTTTCAAGAAGTAACATGGGGGTAAGACAACATGATGTAATATATCTGAACAGCTACCAAATTCATAAAAGTTTCAGCGGGGCCTAGTCAGCTAGGTTTATTGATATGAATTAGTGAAACCAAATGGTCAACATCGATCTGAATCACATCCTAAATGAGGTAGGACTTATTCTGCTGAATTCGTGATACCTTATTGATCCAGGATAATTATATTGTTCAGAAATTCATGCAGCATCTGTTCATGTAGGTTGACAACTCATCACTGACAGGAGAATCGGAGCCCCAGAGCAGGACTGCTGAATTAACTAATGACAACCCACTGGAAACTAGGAACTTGGCTTTCTTCTCGACCAGTGCTGTTGAAGGTAAAGGAATTGTCATTGTAATAGGCTGCTTACAAGTGGTGCAAATGTTCCACAAATACCCTGGCTTACTGCATGGGTGCAATCCATTTAGCATTTGAAAAGGATATGTAAACCTGTGAAATACTATCAGAAACACTCGACATCAGTAGAAGTACACATCGTCAATATATAATTAAGATTGAAGTTACCTTAACATTCGAATAACCACATTATTTACCCAGAGTTGCTACAGAACAGACAGACTGGTGATGGCGATGGTGAGCGTGCTGCAATACAAGTTTCAAAGGACATATCCAGCAGTTAGGTTTTAATTCTCCATCGAATACATTGCCTGGTGTATCCTTTGGCTGCAAAGAACTATCACCATCGTATCAAAGTCAAGGTCACTGTGACTCAACAGAAACGTTATTTCTGTACAAAATGTTAAGTTCTCGAACATGTATTTCACTGACGTTTGTGGACAATTTACATCTTAGGTAATAAAGGAGCCCATTTATTTTGGAGTTAAAGGGTCAGAGGGTCAGCAATCAAGGTCACATACTGAAAGTGGAAATTTGATCTGATGTAGACCACATAAATGTTCGGTTCGTGTTACTATTGTTTGCCAGTAATTTTGTGATTTTCTCACCTGTAGTTGCAACGGTATCAACAATACTTGGATCTCATTTGATTTATGTTGCACTGCTTTTATTTATGTATGATTTATTTCAGTTTGGAACATTTTATGGTTATTCTTTGTTGAATAAATAATATTAATTACTATCGATAACAGACATGACAAATTATACACCTTGACGTAAAGTTTTATGAAGTTATCCCTAAATTACATATTGATAGCACACAGTACAAAGTAAGATTGTTGCGCTTAGATCTGGGTATTAATTCTTCCAATTAGTGTTTTCATTTTCTGTTCAGTGGAAATTGCCAGTGAACCAGTCTAACTGACACTCTTTTATCGGATCATGTTTTCATACAAAATGCATACCCGATGAACATTTCGCATGGCAAAATCTAGAAATGCCGTCTAACACACGAAAACTCACTGACAGCTAAAGTGACAATAAACCTCTTAAAAAGTTCAAATGATCATCTCAGAATTATCAACAGTGAATATTCAGATTACTGGAAATAAAGTAGGAAAGCAACAATGATTCTGGGTGTATTAGATACATATCCTGTTTGATTACTGTTTTTACTAATTGCATGATATATGGTTACCAACTACACGTGTAACTTAATGGCAATCAACACAGATAACGTTATCTTGAGAGATCTAGTAGAAGTCATTGATTGTTTATGGGGTTTGGAACTGTAGTTTCTTAAACGACCCTGCAGGTCACTAAGAATTATTGTATGTAAGGAACTTAGTTGAATACAATTCTGCGTTCACTGCAATATATCACGCTGTTAAATTCTTCAAATGCACGTGTTTCAGTTTGACAGTGAGTGCATATGACATTTCGTGACACCATGCTGAAAATGTGTATAGCTTGCGAAACAATAACACTGCTTTGCTAAGAATGTCGTATAAGGGCTGGCAGGAATGTGATGACTAATTGCAAAAAATGCAAACGGTTTAGGTCGTAGTGGGTACAAATGAATCGTGCGTGACATAATAGCAAATGTTCTTTTCTATGCTATGAGGTATCTATACCGGACAGTCAGAATGTGCCATAGACTTGCTCAAGAATATGAACAGGAGAGAGAGAGAGAGAGAGAGAGAGAGAGAGAGAGAGAGAGATGTGCAAGGACAAAGTCAGTTGACATTGATGTCCTTAGTTTGTGAGTAACTTCAGCATTAATGGCCAGTTTCGTTGAGGGTCAGTGCGATGGCTTCTACCTTTGCCAAGTGACGATCAGTTTCCGTAAACTTGAAGGTGTAGAGGGATTGCCTTTAATTAACCAGTGTTACAGCTTCCCAGTCACAGTTTGAGTCAGAGATGAGACATATTTTTGTCAGGAAATGACGCCACAAAAGTTTGAGTTTAGCTACTTTATTTTCCTAACTTATTGTTTTCTATATGCTACGGATTTATATACAAACGCAGAGTTTGCTTCCACCTTTTGACAGTTCGTTGATATTAAGTTCTGCAGACCTGCATGAGTATGACTTTGGAGTTACTTTAAGTTCGGACACATTGGGTTCTGCGCCAAGCACTCACACATGCCAGCCGATATAACATTGTTTAATGTAGCAACCACATGTTAGTCGTTTTGACAATATGAATTTCATATCTTCTGACAGCATTGTCTTTCACGGTATGTTACATGAAAAACATACAACCAGTTCCTCTGTACGACTATCCAATATCCCACCCATCTGGTCCCAGTGATATAGTTGCTTGTCTGCAAGTTAGTCAGTGGGACTGATATTGAAGACAGATACCGTCATATGCTGGTGGACGATAGCGTTTCTTCCACTTGCATGCTATATGCGAACATGGATGGTTCCTGAAGCCGTCAGTCACACTAATATGGGGAAAAGATCCCACAGCTTGTGCACCACTCTGTTCACTCAACAGAGAAAGTCTTTCAAGATATCGTTATAATTATCTCCACATTTAGCTTTTAAACATATACCGAGGTAATTTACAATATTCTTTCACCTGGTGTATGTCCTCTACCTCCGTTAGTAAATCAGGACTACAATTCCTATGCCTTGATGGACAGAGAGGAAGGTGGCGTACAACATTGACCTAGTGAGACTATAAGTCTTCTTTCACTCGTTTAACCGAACCCCGTTCAGCAACAGTTATATTGCTCTTCTTCAAACTTCAGGCAGCAACAGGTCCCTTAGTTTAGGTTGGATGTTTGCGATAGTTGAGTTTAATTTTATTGTTAATGTGATTGATTAAATATTCTCACAGAAATATAATTAAATAAAGATCCTTTTATTAACGTCTTAACATATTTTAAATCGCCTAAATTATGATACGCATGCAATTCACAGCACTTCCCTCCCTTCCCCTGTTACTCCCACTCTACACCCACCCACTGCCCTCATCTCCCATGTGGTTTATGTTGGAATATCCGTCAGGGGATGACAATTACACTAGGTATTATGTAGTGCTTGGCATTGATTTGTAAGCTGCGTAAAGATGCTTTATCAATTCTCAAGACGAGAAGGAAACGAATACAATACAATTTATTTACAAAACTAAGGATTGATAATTATGACTTTTTAAGGTGAATTAAATTTGTTTCGCTTGTTTTGCATGTCGATAAACTTGTATCAGATTTGAGTAACACACTGATCGTGGATATACTATTATGATATATTTTACAGGTACTTGCTGTGGCATTGTTATACGGACTGGTGACAGGACTGTGATCGGTCGTATTGCCAACTTGGCCACTGGTCTTGATGTCGGAGCAACCCCCATTGCTAAGGAAATTTCCCATTTCATTCATATAATTACTGGTGTGGCTGTGTTCCTCGGAGTGGCCTTCTTCATCGTTGCTTTTATCCTTGGATACTACTGGCTTGATGCAATCATCTTCTTGATCGGTATTATTGTAGCCAATGTGCCAGAGGGACTGTTAGTCACTGTAACAGTAAGTGGAGCGTGTCTTCTTCATTATCTCACAGAATACTACTTATTGTTTATTTTGTGCAGGCTACGAATTATGCATCAGACCATTGCCATTACCGAAAGAAATGTATGAACATTCTGACTGAAAACATTTTGAAGACAACGCTATACAAAATTTTCAGAAGAAGCTACAATAAGTAAATAATCTCCAAAATGTATTATTGTCTCTTTTTCTTTCCGGCATTCAAATAGCGTCTGTGCAAAGAATCTTTTTATGATCAAGTTATTCTCATAGTTGTATCTTTGTACATGGAGGGGAATATTTTAAATAATTCACCATGTTTGAGCCATTCACCAAGTCAGGAACTACTTGCTCATTCGGAAAAGCGAAGACCTTTCTTTCCTCCAATATACAGGTCACTCTGTTTAATATAAATCTCTTCTTGTTAACACAATGAATAACACATACTTTAAGGAATATTTATCCAACTAGGTGTCCCTAACTCTAACTGCCCAACGTATGGCCAGGAAGAATTGTCTAGTGAAGAACCTAGAAGCTGTAGAAACGCTTGGCTCTACTTCAACCATCTGTACTGATAAGACTGGCACCCTGACACAGAACAGAATGACTGTTGCTCACATGTGGTATGATGGCAAAATAGTAGAGTCTGACACTAGTGAAAACCAGTCCAGTAAGTATACTTTGTTAAACAGCTGATAGTACTGATATTAGACAGTGAAATCTGAAGCTACTATATAGTCTTGCTTATGAAGTATATATTTATAATATACATTTCAAACTTTGTGCTTGCACACGTTCGAAGCATGAAATATCCTGATCGTTGTTGTTAATATTATTATTATTATTATTATTATTATTATTATTATTATTATTATTTTGATTATATTGACATTATTATTATTATCTTGATATTGCTCCATACTGCGGACAAGCAGTAATACAATGGAATTAATTTCCGATGTTAAGGTTACATATTTGACACAATCTTTCCTCATTGAAAATACATTCATATTTGTATGTGTTACCTCTGATTGGCAAGTTCCCCACTCTAAGAATAGTTATTATTTAACAAAATTCGCTATCTCCCAACAGTTCTATTTATCTTTGACAAGTGAATTCAATTCTACTTCCAATGACCTAAGGAAAGACAGTATTTCCATCGACTTAATCTCAGCCTGTAACTTTTGCCTAAAAATATCTTCACATTTATAACTGAATAGTCTAAGAAACTTATTTTCAAAAACTTACTCAATGTAGGTTCTAGGGTTCTCCTTAAAATCGTTTGTGTGATTACTGTGTAATGTATAATTGTATCTCATCCAGTTCGAAAAATGCAAGAATGATCACTTTCATGTACATCACTTCCAATAGACATGATGTTCTTTTGTTACGCACTTAAGCATCCTATTGCACCGCATGAAGTATCGACATGCATCACGGGCCAGTGGCCTGTATTACAAATAAACACTTATTATTATTATTATTATTATTATTATTATTGACAATGTTGACATCATTATAATAATTATTATTATTATTATTATTATTATTATTATTATTATTATTATTATTAATGACTTAGGGATAATGGGCCTTGACTGATTATGGGCCAAAATTGTGCAGGATTTCTGAACGATATTTTAAGTAGAAGAAATGTTTTTCATGTGTTAGTAATTATGCTCTTAGCAATTTAAAAAATCGAAAGCAAATGAAATAACAGAAACAATTCTTCTTTCACTTACGTCAAGTACTTTACACTCTTTTTACGACGATAGGTCTTAAGTTAAGTAACGGAAAGTTATTTATTTTTATGCCAGCTGGAAATTCAAAAGACAGTTTAGTGAATTAAATTACAACTAATCCTAAATATCCTATTACAAATCTAAAAATATTGAATGTTACGAATGATGCCCAATAGTCCTGATGTACCACAATGATTTAATCCATGATGTCTTTGAATGACTTCTCAAGAATTCCAAAATAATGTGTTAATTCGACATCAATGAGTACATAGTAATTCCAAATGATTAATTTAAGTAAATAATTCCTCTCGAATTATATGTGTACACAACTGTAAAGTCTGATAACAAATGAATTCCAGAGACTGATTTAAAATAGAAATGATATATTTGTTTATGAAGTCCATATTTGTATACATTTTCACTTACCTTGATGTGAGTCATTCCAATGGAAAATTCGAATCATATTGAAAGCAAATTCGATCTGGAATATTCTACACTAAAATAACATGTCAGCATGTTACTTACAGCCTACAATCTCGCCAAAGTTAGTTATGTAAATATCCTGTTTATAAATATAGAATATATGTATAGTATGTACGCTGTTTCAATGATATACCACGAGATGTATAAATTTTTCATTAAAAGGAAACGAAGCTTGCTGAGTTTCCTTTAAATGAAAAATTTATACAACGAGTGGTATATCATTGATACAGCATACATACTATACATATATTTTATTTATATCACATACAAATACATATATTTGCCCTTTGAACCGAGTTCAGATTTACTACAAGCAGCTGTGTATTGACCTAGTGAATGAACTCCTCATATCCCCGAGTGGGTCCGCTACAAAATGTAGTTCTATGCATTTAGTGGCTATTTACAATCACCTGTGCATATTGATAAGTTGATTGTTTTCTTTTCTTGGTTTCTATTTTTCTCCACATTGATTATATCAATATAATACACACTTATGATTTAAACATGAAAGATGGTTTTAATGATAAAAGTACAGTAGAGCACTATTTACACTGGGATAGCTTACGTCATTCACATGAACGCCATTCACATACCGGCGCTTGGAAATTAATGTGGAATAGAAACTAAGCCAACTGACGAACCAACAAGAGGTACTTAAAATATTTCAATATATTTACAGTTGATGTAAGTCATTATTCTGCTTTAGCAACAGTACAACCGACCATAACCCCTCTCTCTCTCTCTCTCTCTCTCTCTCTCATCCTTTGGTCGGTTTGACTTAACTTTTGCCATCATTCATAAGTCCAGAGATATCGTGCGATGATTCATAGATTTTAGCCCGTATCTTGCTACTATGGTCAAGAGAGAGAGAGAGAGAGAGAGAGAGAGAGAGAGAGAGAGAGGCCTTTGGACATTTTCATATTTAAATAATAATAATCGATTTTTTAGAACATTATGGTATGCTTAAGAAAAAACAAACAAAACAAACATAACATTAAATATATCACAGTATGTGTACCACGTAACCGAGAATTTACTGGTTTGCAACATTGTATCATTGATAAACACTGTAGATAAATCCCAGGGAAAGTGCACACGTATCGTTAGGACGAACCATATTCTTGTAGGTTACTTGGTGTAATTTCTATTTCAAGGTTTTAATCCAGCCCAAATTCCTTTTCTCTCTCATTCCACATTTCTGCGCAGTTTGTCTGTTATGCATGAGAGGGGAGGGGAGAACAGAAAGCAGAAAGGATTGTGATGAAAATGTGTACCATATTAAATTAATTTAGAAAACGGGGATTATTAATACTTTTGATCGTTATTTTTCAAACGTCACTAGTGACTAATGTGGGGAAATTGATCATTGATCTAGAATCAACTGTAGACGCTCGCGAGAATGTTTATGTATGCGTATTATTGCGCCATGGGCGGATCACAATTTGATATACCAATAGTATTGGTATATCAAATTGTTTTATACCAACACTTTAAATGCATGTTATTTTTTAATGTATGTGGTATAAACGATAATTATCCTAAAGTACAATCTACAATCAAGGTAATAAATGAATCACACACGATATATATAAACCTCTTACAATAAGAGCTATCCACCATTTAAATAATATTAAAATCAGATGTTTGAGAGTATGAAGGATTTCCTTAGAAATATCATCAGGTCCAAGACAGAATAACGTAATATTTATGAAATTTTGAACAAGAGACAGTTAACATTTTTTATTTTCGAACACTTAGATATAAACGCACTCTTAAAACAATAACATATGATATAAACCTACCGTTAGCTCTATTTGTGGGGTATGTTTATATTTAATCCAAAGGCCGGTTAAGAGCATATGCATTTGATTCCCTTTGTTAAGGATCAAATATTAAATTAAAAGATGGACTTACAGTAACCTGAAAGTTTGTTTACTCAATAAGAAACTATCACACACACACACACACACACACACACACACACACACACACACACACACACACATCTGTCTATCTATCTATCTATCTATCTATCTATATATATATATATATATATATATATATATATATATATATATATATATATATATATAAAATGCCATATACAGAGCAGAACGTGTTATACCTGGATCATACGTGAAGTTGTATACTCACATGAGATGAAATAATATTTGCAGAAAGACTGTCATCATCCAGGTTATGTAATATTTACTCGTCCTTTATATTGCTTTTAACAGTTATCCCACGGATTACGGCACTCATCACCTTGCTTGCACGCACCAATCCCTATCGTCTATCGACTAAGTGCATATATTAAAAAGGATGGAAGATGACATAATAGTTGACTCTCATCTGAAAATTTACCAGGTTCTATCCACCCCCACCATCTTTTAGATTTTACAAAATAGCTACTTATATCGTGTAAGTGCAATTATTCAATAACATGATTAGTCAAAATCGTATTATAAATTTCTGATACGAATCATTTGCAGTGAAAAATATAAACACTAAAGATAGAATATATTACTAATACCTACCTCCTTTCAAAAGGAACAGTTACTTTTTTATTCATCTTTTGTACTACTAGCACCGCCGCACAGAGTTGTTGTTACTGCCGGAGAAATGGCATAAATTCATATAGGGCATTGCTCAAGGGAAATAATTTGGAAATAATTTATTGTTTACATTGAATTTGTTTTCAGATATGGTAAAATGGCATATATATGGCAAAAAGCTCCTACGTTTTATATCGAAGGTTAATCACATGCAGAGAGCAAAAGTTTGGAATTAGTGGTGACTGATGGATGTTGTTAGTTTAATTGCCTTTCCGTCTTTATGTATGTAATATTTTAAAAAAAAATATCTGAATGGTTGTGGTTGTATTGACACTTGGCTCTCAAATGCCTCAAACTGTACTGTTGTACAAAAATGATTTTCATTCATTCAGTTTCTGTGAAAATATAGGACCATTCCATAATAAATGGAATATTTATTATGGAATGGTCCTATATTTTCACAGAAACTGAATGAATGAAAATCATTTTTGTACAACAGTGAATTTCCTGCCTCAATGCACACACATGCATAATTTGATGTAATCATAATGGTCAATATACGGTTGATTAAGAGCACGTTGTAGTTTTTATATGTTATGTTTATCACGCCTTTTCTTCATTACGAGCTTTATCCAGTATTTTGGACTTCTTTTTGTCAGCTATAGACTTGTAGTGTTTAAATTTTGATATGACTTTTCACTAAGATGTAAATTCAATAGATCCTTGGCAATAAGATGCCTTAATCAGTTTCTGAAATGTTAATCAACGTTTATGCAAATACAGTTTTGTGAGCGTGGAGAAAGGAAGGGTTTAAATGTAGGTACCAATAAACTTAAATATGAATGTGGTTTTACCCATTTTTTTATATTTCAGAAGATAAACATAACAGCAGTGATCTTACGTTTCTTGCACTGGCTCGCATTGCTATGCTGTGTAACCGAGCAGAATTCAAGGCTGGTCAGGAGAATGTACCCATTCTTAATAGGTGAGCGATGACATTCTCTCTTGTTACGATTTGATCTTGCCAGCGAGGCACAGGGGGGACAAAAACATCCGTTTGTGACTTCTTTCGTCGCTGTTTGTGTAGCTGCCAATGTTAAGTATTTATATTTAGTTCTCCGACTCTGTTGTATACTCAGTCATGAGGTATGATGGGTATATTCATAATGGATGGTACTGTTCATCATATGCAAAAGAAACGAATGACGTACGTTTCATGCTCCGATAACCCTGCTACGTATTTTTGGAATGCGCCTAAGGAGCAGGTGAGCTATACCATTCTGTGAAATCTTGTGTATGACTAATTTTGAAAATTCTGTAAGCCTATGTTAGATATGTTTGACGTACATCAGTTTATTTTGTCAAATGCTCATGATTTGATAAACATCTGTCTATATTTCAAGCAAATTCAATAATATAATGTCACCAAGTCGCTTACCCATTAATGCTATATATATGATGTGTGAACGTCTAAAATAATAGTCTCAGTTGTTAAACTGTTAAGTCACACGACGCGTTACTGTTGACCGGTAATGCGCACATATACGTGATAAAGAAACATTGTCCATTGGGTCAGATGTGTTGGGCAAAAGTTGAGCGTTTGTTGGGTTTGACAAAATTTATGCAGGCATGATAGGAAATTCTAACTTTGAGGGATAAGTTAGTGAAGTAGTCAATTTTACAGACATAGATAAAACTATGATTACCTGTAAGTCCAGTGACATTATCTGAACCATTCCAGGGAATGCAACGGAGATGCATCTGAATCTGCACTACTGAAGTGCTATGAGTTGTCCATTGGAAATGTCACTTCTTTCCGTCAAAAGAACAAGAAGGTTGCCGAGATCCCATTTAACTCTTCCAATAAGTATCAGTTATCCATCCATGAGACCGACGATCAGACTGAGCCCCACTACCTTCTGGTGATGAAGGGTGCACCTGAAAGAATCTTGGACAGATGTTCCACCTACCTTAAGGAAGGTAGTGAATATAAAATAGACGAGTCTTTCAGGACTGCATTCAATTCTGCCTATCTCAGTCTGGGAGGCCTAGGAGAAAGAGTACTAGGTGAGTTAAGTCCATCGTTTTATAATATATTAAACTGAGTGTTCGTTATAATATATTCCCATTTTTTGCACAGAAGGTAATGCAGAGCAAGATGGTATTTAAGGTATTAGAAGTTAGATACGTTAGAACACTTAATTTGACCGAGTCATATTTCGGAAGCCTAAAATATCTACAAACTTCAGGCACTAACATAAAATGCCGGTGTCAAGAGTTAAACGTTCATGGTTACAAATACCGCCATCTTTCTTGGAGGAAGCGAATATATCTCTGAGTAATTCTGGACTAAAGGATAATTTGTAGCCTAACCCACTTGGAAGCTTTGTTTGATAAAATAGTACATATAGCTTAGTGACTAAGTGTCAAAATATAAGCAAAACAGTATGTAGAAAGTGTATGATGTTTATTTACGTATATTCATCAAATACTTATGCTTATTTCTTATACCATCCTTTTTAGCATAAACCTGACGATCACTTAGAATGTCAAAGCATAATAGTCCTCTTGCTTTTTTATCCAAATCTAATGATGCAGGAAATCCTGGAAATAAAAACCAAAACACATTTTTGTGTTGTTTATTGGATTATAAAGAATGGACATTTTGCTTTGGGTGAAAGGAGTTTTCTTGCATATGTTGGCCTAGACAATATGGAATGAATACCATGCGTTAATGGGTTTGCATTTCCTTGCATCTATAATATGTTTTAAAAACTGTAATATCCAGAACTCTTAATTACTAAGAAGTAATTTATCATGTCTTGTGAAATATGCCGGCAAACGCTTTGCACTGGAGAAGTAATTCAAAATATGTATTACTTATGTTAGTGGATAGCGTTTATTTCAAAAGAGTATTTGTTTGTTATAAAGGCTTGCACGTGTTGCAACTGCTGTGGACCGTACTGTTTTGCAGATATAAAATTTTGAAAGTTTCCCCAGTGTCTGATATCAGTAATTAATGTAATATGACATTCAATGCAAAAATTAATCCAATTTATTGAATGAAACTTGCGTTTAAATTGAAAAGTTATTTAAATTAATGAAATTCATGGAGTGTTAAGAAACTTATGGACACATTCTGTATCACATTTTTTATCTGTGACACAAGTAAATGATTACTTGGGTTTCCAGCAGCTTTAACCCAATATTAAAAATAAATGGAAGTTTCTGTTACACATCAATTTAATGCTTCGTTAATTAATGTTGTGTTTAAATTATTGATGTCGCATATGTAACACAACCACAACCTACACAAATTAGTTGAAATCAACGCTGTTAGCTCAATAGTCTATCTAACCAAATACAGTATTTAAACATGCAGTACTTTTTGTTCCAGTAATGAGTAAGGTAAGCATATATGTTTAGATCAATTGTGTTTATCACACAGTACCGAAGATGGAACACTACTCAGCACAATAAAACCACTGAACTACCAGTAAGGTAATTGTCTGGAATTTATGCACAAAATTACTAGGACTTTTGGAAAGTTAATATGAGTTAGACAACTTGAATAGAAGGTAAATATCATCTTAAGTGGTTACAACAATTGTCCTTTTTACAGCAATTGTCTTTTTCAGGATTATGTGATTATGACCTTCCCCTGGATCAGTTCCCACTTGGCTATAAGTTTGACACAGATGAGCAGAACTTCCCATTGACTGGTCTTAGATTTGTCGGTCTTTTGTCCATGATTGACCCACCCAGAGCATCTGTACCGGAAGCTGTTGTTAGATGCAGAAGTGCTGGTATTAAGGTATGAATATGAAACAATCTCACTATTAAGACTCAGACAATCTGTAGGAGTCACGCTTTTACTTTGGATATGCTTTTACTTTGGATATGATTGTTGCTTGATGATGTGTTTTCCCATATGCATCAGGCTGTACCCAGTTTGATTGCAAACTGTGACTTTCATATTTTTGGTGGATTAAGAATCCACAGAAGATACATAATTATCTGTATCATTAAACATAGCATTTAGTTTTGTCAAACGTCAAATAAAATAGATGCCTTATGAGATGAAATTGGATTAACAAAACTGACCATGCACATACAAATTTGTAGCCTGAAATAGACAAGGAAAGAGAATGAATACTTATCTGACAAACAACTATTGCAATGGAAAACTCTCATCAACTGCTTGATCACACTGTGACAAAAATGCAACTTGTGCATTGCATTTCAGCAAAACAACATTAACTATCACTGGTCATCGTATTTCAGCAAAAGAGTCTTTATTACTACTGGTACATCGCGTTTCAGCAAAATAGCAATAACTACCACTGGTCATCGTATTTCAGCAAAACAGTCTTTACTACTGGAACATCGTATTTCACGAAATCAGCACTAACTGCCACTAGTACATCATATGTTAGGGAAACAAACTTAACTGCTTTCTATACTCATATTAAAGAGTTCATACTTCATGTTAAGCATTTCTGAGACACATCTTGCTTAGTTTGACACAAAATGCTTCTTTTCTTTCCACATTGTCTGATCATGACTAATGGCTTTTTTATTGGTAGGTTATTATGGTGACTGGTGACCATCCTATTACGGCTAAGGCCATTGCTAAGGGAGTAGGAATCATATCTGAGAGTAGTATGACTGTTGAGGACATCGCTGCTGAACGTGGAATTCATCCAAAAGATGTAGACCCAAGGTAATATAACCTATATAGATAACCTACAACTTGCAAGATTAAATCATTTATTATTTTGTCATCAAACCCAGGCACACGTGACAGTCCTCACTTTCTAGTTTCGCTGGAAAAGCAAGTGAATAATACAACTTTGTGGCAGCATTGTACCGAAATAGATTTTGTGTCAACTTCTGGCCACGTTTCAATATTGCACACTTGTTTCAGTTTTGCGTAGATCATTGTCTCAGATATTATTACTAATTGTATGACCTTAGTTGGTGTTTACATGTGTCAATGTAGAGTACCACATTAGTCAGTGAAATGTCGGTCAATGTGACTTTAGTTTGCATTTCAGTGATCTTGTTTAATCTGTGTAATTAAATAACTTTCTCAATCTCTCTTTTCGGTGAGTGTCACAGAACTCTGGGGTTCGATTATTTTCTTTTTCCTTGCTTTTCACTGTTAGAAATGCTACAAAATTATAAGTCTCATCGTCGCATTTACTCGAAACACACACACAGACACACACAGACACACACACACACACACACACATATATATATATATATATATATATATATAAAATCACACAAGATATATTGGTGTCATATTGCCATAAATACCATAGCAGCATATAGGGCTGTCACATTTATTCCAAGGATGTCAATCTGCCGTCACATATATGCATTGTTACTAAAATGGGAAAAACACTTAAAGTGACAAATATTTGCCAACAAAATATGATCAAATTTGAAAAAACACAATAAATGTCCATCAAATATCATAGCTGGCCCTTATTGCTACAAATGGAAAACAAAAAAGAGTAATCATTTGATGTCGTCGTTTCCAAAACAGCTGAATATAATTTGACAAAACGTTATTGAATGCATCCTGGCATGAACAAGTCACAGGTTTATGAAAGTATTCAGATCGGCTTGTGGACACCATTACTAAAATTAGATAAACCTTGGAAAGACTTTTTGTTAAAGGCCACTACAAAAAATGTATCGAAATTTGCAAGAAAGCGTTTTGTTTTAGAGGGATTTCAGTTTGCACCATTAAATTTGGGTGTTGTTATTAAAAAAGACGTTTTATGGCAATTTCATGAGAACCACTAAACGGAAATTGATCATATTTGACTGCTGTAACCTGCCACACAAATCATATTTATGATAAGGATCTGCAATACAAGATGAAGTAGAAGTCGTTTCGGTGATTTCTTCTACAAAACAGCTAAATATAATTTAAAAGTTATTGGTGAGCTGATCTTGCAATGGCTATTAGGTTAGGTTGAAGTCAGTCAGGTGATTTATATCAGACCAACTTTGGTCTTTGCTTTAATGTATTTTAACAATATGTAGAAAGCGTTTAGATAATCCTATCTTTCACAGACCACAATACCAAAATATAACTGCATGACATTTGCTAAATGCACTCTTTTCCCATGACTAAGGTCTACGCAAAGTGGTGCTTTATTGATAAACAATGAACGTAAATGGAAATAATGTACTTTGTAATGACTTAGTGTTTCAGATTTGATAAACCATCTGATCATAGCAATAAACGAAAAACATATAAAGATTCATCATTATCAAATCGTTGATAATGATGTCACGTGCATAATTAATAGTTTCAGGACAACGTGCTAAAGTATTTTCAATCTGCTCCAAATTGTCTTCAACTTTGTCAGTTTCATATATTTTAAATAAGAGATTGGCAGCGACCATTTTGATTACTCGTAGGAAAATGCATGCCGACTATGAATACACATACTTTATATGGTCAAGTCGCTAAGTTATGATCTAATCAATGACCAACACATTAGCCATACGTATTCATTTACCAGTTCCGAAACAAGTTTGCCACGGTAGTGGTGAATATGTTTAAAATGCCATGCAAATCGGCATTATTTTCTTCATTGGGTAATGTAAATAAATGAATTGACACAATTACCTGGTACGGGTGACAAAAGCAAGTTGGATTCTTAGCGGTTGAATTAACAGGGGTTTATTATTTGTGCACATAAGATAAGAAAGCGGAGTCACAAGACCATCCAGTTGTTGAACTCTGGACGTCTTGTAGAAAAAGTTGGTGTATAATAGACCGAGACTTCCATTACTGGAAACCCTATACATACATATCTATCTATCTATCTATCTATCTATCTATCTATCTATCTACATGTGTCAGGAAAAATACTTCAGTCTTCAGTGAAAATTAAATCATAGTGACCTATATTTCATGGTTGCTATGAATTGCATTTACAATTGCACCGAGCATATATTCTCTGGCACTATTCACTCCACAGTTACATCAGTTTGTCAGGAGTAGTACTAAGCCATTTGTAATGGCTACGTCTCTGACCCGTATTGGACTGTTATGTGGTTGGTGCGTACATCTGTGTTGACTCAGGTTTTATTGGTTAGTATTTGTGTTTAGATCATTTTGCAGTCTATTCCTGGTGATGAATTGCTGGTTCAGAAGAAGCACAGAATTATAAAGACTGGTTCCCGACGAAAAAAATGAATTTATGTTATTCATGATTTGTAATCTACTCATACACCCACTGACAGTTTTCTCGTTACGAAATAAAGTTTCTACAAAGTACAGCCTTGGCTGTTACAATTGAGAAATTATTTCGCAGAAAATTTGTCAATGGTACAATCCTGAGTGGCATTTTTCCAGTTCCATATCTAGCGTTAAACTATTATGTCAGATACGTTACGTCATGAAATACATTACCTGATCATAGTATCTTAGGAGAGGTAATACTACCTCGCGAATCCAGCTATTCCATATCAAAGATTTTCAGCCCAAAAATTGCAAGTTATCTGCCCATCTAAGAAGCAGTTAGATAGGGTGATCTCCCCTTGATTCCCGGGATGTCGCCAAATCCTGTGAATTCTTCATGTACTGTTTCTGCTCTTGCCGAGTAGCACGCTTTCTTCCGACAGCGAGAACTCGCAAAATCCATACAAGCAGTTTGGAAGTTATTTTACCTTAAAACAAGTTGCAGTAGTTTTATCTTCGAAGGGAAGTGTACTCCATCTATAAATGCCCAACATGCCCATTATTTCTTTCGTCGACGACAAAGTTTCTGACTTTTCAGTGTTCTCACTTTGCCGTCAGCACACACATAGGCCCCATTGGTATATACCTACACGTGTCGTGATGGCGTCCCATCACATTATTATAAGCGCAGGCCTGGTACGTTGTATTGAAAACTCGTTTGATATTTCTGTAAATTTCCGCTACGTCCGGATACGTACAGGAAAGTTTTCCATATTATCTAGTCTTAGCATCCACTTTACAATAAGCATACGAGACGCTTTACTAATTCTACCTGTCTTTAGGCTTTTTCGACATGTAAAATTCACCTACAATGGATATTGTAGCCTCCTCTTCGTAAATGTCACTAATGAGGCTTCACTACCTTATTATGGCAGTGTGGCGTGCACTGCATAAACCTTATTTATGTTACTATTTAGCTATACTACACAGACACACCTAAGTCTGTGTAGCAGAACACGTCCCGCTCTCAGCTTCTATATAGTGTGTTCTTTATTTTTTCTTACAGATTTAAGCAGTGTGCGAGACCAAACTGATAACATCTCTAGATGTGTAGCTTACACTATTTGATATTCTTTGAATACCTGCATTTTATGGACAGACGTTAATGGGCCTCTGTTATATGGGTAATAAAGGGAAGGGTGCAGAAGCATATATTGGGGGATAAAGTCATCAGTGACCTGCACTCAAGGGTTTGAAACCATATCGTTCACCGGGGCGCAAGATAGAGAACAAGAAAAGTCCCAGTTGCCATCTCGCATATGAGAGTTAGGGTCTGGCTGCGTAATCAATATCGTACCCTGTCGAAGCTCCAGAAATGGACAATGTCATGCCAGCCAAGATGGCTCCGTTCCTTAACGACTGGAATCGGCCATATACGTCCGATCTCAGTGGGTCACAACCACAATCAATCATACTGTAGTAGCCAGCAGAAATACAAACTTTGTCCAGTTGCACGAATTGCACAACGCCACTAGGTACTTCCTGCGTATGATGCCCATCTTAGTGATTTTGTACCAACAATATAGGCAATGATTCCAGTTGTAGCCTAACCTAGATAGTGATCATGGGCACTTTCTGCATTCTACGCCAAATTTATACAGGCACTCTCATGGATCAGGCTACCCCGCAAAGAGCCGCTAGGCACTTCGCACGTGAGATATCCAACTTTGTGCCTCAGTTTCCAAGAGATGTCTCTTCATGCGTCCTGAAGACTTTGCCACTCAAAAGGAACCTTTACCTAGAGACAATTTGGAAGTAACAGGATATAACTGATGACCTGCTGCAAGGGAAGTGAGCCGTCGTCTTTCGTATTCTTCTCCAACTTCTTCACAGGATGCACAAGAGACACCAGCTTCACTACCTTTGTCCAAAAGACCATGAAACTGGCTATTAAGTTTTCTGGTCGTTATTAGATCTTACTATGATATGTCCTCCTCATTGATCTGCAAGAGATGCCTGTTCTACAGGTCCAACATTAGACGATCTTTGACAAAGGTAGGATCTACATTCATTTGCCTTTGCCATCTGACATAGTTACTTAAATGTTGGGCTGCTCTCATCGTCAATTACAAGTCCTAAGATCATTTTGTCGTTTTTGTGCGAGACGCCTTCCCTCGAATTGTTGCGATGGTTCTACAAGCCCGACGCACCCTTTTTAAGTTTGGATACCCACTTGTTGATGAGAAACCTCGTGATCGTGGTCACGATGTCTGGTATTCATGTCAATCTTTCAATAGGCGGAACACATCTTTCTTTCGCTTTTGAGATCGACCTATGGTGTACCTATCTGTGACAAAGCCAAATGACAAAATCCCAAACTTGGAACGGCCAAATGTATCATATTACCTTCCAACACCTAAAGGTCCGAATGTAATGCAGGAAGCAGAGGAATAAGTGTGTCGCCTCTTCCTGATTATTCTACTCAAATGGGAAATCTTGGATCAACGACGTCGTCAATCTCAGAACAGAATCGCTAGTAAATCAAGATATTCCCACATCTGCTCAAGGAACCACGACAGCAGCTGTTTTCCCAGCTCAAATTTGCTGAAACTGAAGGTTTGATTGTTTTTAAATACGTCCCCAGGAATTTGTCTTTCTAACAGCCAGTGGTGGAGAAATTGATCAAGCGAAATAGCATTCTACCGCAAAGGCGTGGGTAGTCAATGGAATATATTCTCACAGTGGTGCGCAAAAGAATATTTTATACCACCTCAAGCATACATACCTTAAGAAATAACTTGCTATCGCTCGTCGATGAAAAGCAAAGAGTTACAATTGCAATCAAAAACGTTAAAACCTACCGTTCAACGATCAATATTTCACTGCATGATCATAGAAGAGATGATATCAGACAAACCAAAGAGATATCCGACCTTCTGTCTATATTTGATTACAGACGTTCAATGACGCTGGATCCTTGTCCAAGTGGAGTCAATCATGGGTACTAACCTTGCTGCAATAGAAATAAACTGAACAGCTCTCACGAACCTTATCGTTTCCCCTCTCATATAAAGCCTGCCTCCTCGCTACATTAGCTTACGCCATTCAGACTCAGCGAATGCATGCCCTATTAGTGGACCCGTCTATGTGCAGTGTTCTCAAGATGGGTCAGTACCACTCAGGATGGCCCCTGTTTCATTCCCAAAGAACAGACTACCTTACATTTGTAATCACACGTTGATAATAAGTATTGCCTCTTCTGGATACTCCATCCTAAGGTTATCTAGAGCACCTAGTACTAGCTCTAAACTGGTAATTAAGGAAGAGCGACGCGTTGCGTCGAATGAGATCACATTTCATTTTACTTCTCATAGATGTAAAGGACGATATATCAGCTCAAAGATTTCGTCCTGTATAAAGTGGATTATTCGTTTCGTATAAAGAAATAACCCCACACCAATGAATCTGCTTTGCGTCTGCTCTCAAGAAATTATGACAGTCACCACAAATATTGCTCATGAGCGAAGCTCTTCTCTAACTGTTATTATCCGTGATGTGAGACTGAGAGCCGAGTATACGTCTCCAACTTTTGTCGCAGAGATTTTTAATTATAACAGGCTCAACTCGATCTTGTGGCCCTATAGCCGTAGGGCAAAATGTTACCTTCCCGAGTCGTTTGACAGCTTCTTATGGTCACATCTTCACGACTTCCTTTGGGTTTGCGGCAGGGAAAAAAAATCCTTTTCGAAGCCGTTCCAAGACTTAACGAATCTATTTTCCTGTCGGGTTATCTAGATGCAATCCCACATACCTTAGGGGACTTGAGACGGTCTCACCGGGCTAAAGGGATGTATCGTCCTCCACCTCTGACCTATTCACCTAAGGTATTATGATCTTTAAAATAATTAAAGAAAAGCCATTGTCTTTAGTAAAATATATTTCCCTGATTATGCTTAGCCCATCATAATACACATAATTTTCTCTGCAGTTACAGCTATGTAGAGAGGGTGCCTTCCGCTTAATTAGTAACTGAATAATTCACGGAATTTGGCGCAAATCCTGTTATGAAGGGGACATTAAATTTTCTCATTGCCACCTAGGTGGGCAAATAAATTTACGTTTTTAACTAAAAGGGTTTAATATGGGAGCGCTGGATTTGCGAGGTAGTAGTAGTTCTCCTAAGGTACCGTGATCGGGTAAGTGTTATTAAAGAAACATATTTTACTACAAGAGATTGATTTGTTTTTCCAACGATGGCAACATGCACAGATTGCTCTTTATTAGTTGTAATTTCTAATATCACACTTCACCGTCAAAATAAACATTAGAGGAAACTTGTCACATGATGATACAATTGATATTTTGGTATAAAAATGGTAAGACAGAGGAAATGTAGTGATGTTTAATAGGGTGTGGATTTTGTATCCCAGGTCAATTCCCTACAAGAACTTTGACACTAAGTGCTTAACTATTGTGATTTGACGCAATATTCGAAACTGATTTTAAGTTTTTCGGTCTTAGTACATAGTAGGATAAAACTAACCAAGAGGATGGATTGCTGATATAAGCAATTAAAATTTCAGAGAAGCAAAAGCTGCTGTACTCCATGGAAGTGATTTAAGAGACATGACTCCAGCTCAGATTGATGAGTTTTTGAGAACCCATTCAGAAATTGTATTTGCTAGAACTTCACCTCAGCAGAAACTGCTCATTGTAGAGGGTTGCCAGCGACAGGGATCTATTGTAGCTGTCACTGGAGATGGTGTCAATGACTCACCTGCCCTAAAGCAAGCAGATATTGGTAAGAAAATATGAAGTTTCCAAAAATATAAAAATTGATAAGAATGTAATTTTACATATCAGTAACAGTATGAAATGCACTTACTATAGGTTGAGGACATTCTTACTTACAGTGAATTTGCATATTTAAACAAAATTTTGTACATAAATTAGAACATATTTATTATTTTTACTTCAGTTAAATCAGAATTTAATTTTAAATTATTTATGTACATTGAACCTGAGAATTAAAATTTTGTTAGATTTGATTAAATTGCAATTTAGTACCAGACACTAAACAATTATTACTAGGAAGATAGAAGTTAACTTCTATGTTCTTCTTATAGTTCGCTCCACATAGCATTGCAATTTTTATCCATCTGTAACTCAATAAATGTTCAGGTCAGCGTCATTACATTTAGCTAAAAGTACCCCATTCGTTCCACACGAGGTATTTAACACGACTTAGGTACTTTTTCCTACATTTATTGACGCTGACCTGAAAATGTCCCGAGTTAAAGATTGACAAAGTTCGCGATGCTGTGTGGAACAAACTATCAATAATCATTCAAATGGTGTTGGAACATGTAGAGTTTAATATGAGTGATACTAGACAACAATGAAATGACAACTCGCACGTCCATGAATATTGAAGCTTTTTTGTATACTCATCCAGGTATTGCTATGGGTATTTCTGGTAGTGATGTGAGCAAGCAGGTGGCTGATATGATTCTGCTGGATGATAACTTTTCTTCCATTGTGACTGGTATTGAAGAAGGTGTGTATGTGTTTATGTACTTTGTTTTAAATATTGTGAACATAGGAGGAACTTAATACAGTTATAACAGTTTGTTGTTGAAGTGATCCCATACCATGAATTGATTGTAATGCGTTAGTTACCAATTTTCGTGGATTTTACCGTTGTTTCAAACTATGGGTCCAAAGTCCAATCAACGGACATCTACATTCCCCAAAATGGTCCCATTTAATAGAACCTCGATAGTTGATACCCATGAAAAATGAAATTGACAGTATTATGTAATTTCAGGAAATGTTTGCTAAATAAAAATATTACGGGTATAATAATCAAAAACCCAGGAGACGCTTCTGCTCTATTTCTGGTAAGAAGATGAGAAACGATTTGTATTCGTATCCAGGCTCAGTAGATTATAAGACAGTACTGTCAAGAAAGTCGGTACGGTAACATGGTTTATAGAAACCCTGAATAGAGAAATGTTAAAACGAAGAGCAACTTTATTTCATAATATTTCCTTGAATAAATAACTTTCTTACATAGTGAAACATGCATATATTTATCTCAGGTGAAGAATAGGCGTTATTGACAAGAAGCTCTCACTATAGAATTTAAGACAAGGGCAAAATATTAAACAATTTAAAGCACTCATGCAAAGCTGCTGTTCAGTGTTTTGTCGTCTTTGCATTCCAGGCGTAGCATGCATGATGTGCCAAATGTTACGTTTCAGATATTTAGAGCTAAAAACAAATGACTACATAAATGTTAGACACACAAAGATGCATATCATAAGACTAAATGTACTGTGATAATCATACTTTTATTGCAATTAAACAATTACATGAAAATGAATGTATTTCTTACACTGAACTACTCGTATAGAATTTTATCATCTTTAACTTTTATATTTTATCTTGCTGTATTACTTGTGTAGATTTATTAAAAAGGGCTTTATGTTCTTAAGGTTTTATTTGCATTTTTATATGCTTAGAAAATTACTTTTAATTCGCACCATAGAACCTGTTTTGTGTTGAGGCGCCATTAAATGATAATAAATGCATGCAATTCGTATACATTGATACAGATGACAGATATGTCTGAAATGAACATATTTTCTTTGTGGTTGGTAGGTAATAATTGCATTTAATCTATTGTCGTACCTCAAATAACAAGTCCATATTTATTTTGTATCAAATTAGTTTCATGTTAAAATTGTGAATCTAAATATCGATTTTGAGCGATTTCAAATGTTAGCGTTCTGTTTTGTTAGGTCGGTTGATCTTTGACAACTTGAAGAAGTCCATTGCTTATGCTCTGACTGCCAACATTCCCGAACTGATTCCGTTTTTGGCTTTAATTCTTTTTAATATTCCACTGCCATTGGGCACGATTGCTATGCTGTTTATCTGCTTGGGAACTGATATGGTACCCGCTATTTCCCTGGCTTATGAGAGTGCGGAGAATGATATAATGAAGAGAGAACCTCGTGATCCCATTAAGGACAAGCTTGTAAATGAAAGGTTATTACCAATTATTTTATTTTCATTTTTATACATCTTAGAGTTTTCCCTTGTTATTCTGCCTCTGAATCGTACACGTGGACTAAACTAATACTTCTCCATTAAGACAAACCAGTTGCCATTTGGTCACATGAACTAAATATTTCATGCGCTAGTGAAACAGCCAAGGTGTCATTGTATATTATATCCTGTCTATAAGAGAAATGAATGGAAGTTTCCTATGCCCCAGAGAAACATATATATCCAGTAAAGAAGAACCCAAATAATATATGCACAAGCCCTTGCTAATACATTTTGCCTGCCAGATTTGGCTGAATTCGCTCGTGCTTTAATGAATATTTTGTCTGGAAGGTTTAGACAGTTTTACTTACAGCATAATTTCTAGTTCATACTAGATCTTCAAGAGGTATCCAGGCACAGCTTGATGCAGTGCTTCGTAATGCATGCTTTCGCAGCAGCGCTATTAATAATAGACGTTCCCATAACACTGTCTGTCGTAAATGTGACCACATAAGTATTTGCTTAACAATTCCCAGCTTTCCAAAAGACGGGACTATATGATTGAAATTAATAAAGTCAAGGGATGAATTATGTAACATTTTCATACTAAGGAGTACATTTATTGCCAGATGTGTTATCTTGTGTCTGTAACTTTGCAGTTTATTTAGGGACTTACACAAATATTTTACTGCTTTTATTACAAGTGGATCGCTCTAATTATTTTACGAGCTACGGAATCACACTATGTGTTATGGTATATTAAATATCGTATTTAAAAGAATGAATGTCGTTGTTTGGCTGAAAATAATTACAGGAAAGAAATGATCGAAATGCATTAGAAGAAGGCTACACGTGAGGAAATTATAAGCATTATAAGATTTGAACCAAACACTGTTTTTACTTTGTGCATATCGCTGCACAGGTACAATTAGATGCACACCGGGATATGTCACCGGAATGGATTTTTTTGTGGGCACATACAAAGCAATTTCTGTTGAAAACGAGGACCGCTTCTTATCACATTTGTTTTAAAAGTTTCTCTTGGATATATAATTCAACAGATATAAACATGATGTGCCAATCTTACAGCAAAATTGTAGAAATAGCGTTGGATAAAATATTACGTTAAGTTCTTTGGGAGTTAAGTCCGTTTTATGTGCCCATTTACAACGGATATTTCAATGTTAACTCCAGATCTTCTTAAAAACGACCGTACACGACACAAAAACGAATTAGTATCTATCAGGGTAAATACAGCTTTGATCATGATGTTTTGTAATGAAATATTTAAAAACGTTCAAAAACGTTGAACTTGTAACATTATTATAAAGTCATCTTCATAACGTCTATGTCTATTAAATTGACAGTAACTATTTGTTTTTCGTTTGATCATTTTTGTAATAATTCGTTTATTCATGTAAGACATTATCACTTTTTATTGTTTTGAAAACAACAACAAAAAAAAAACCCAACAAAAAACAGGTTGATTGGTATGGCCTATGGACAAATCGGTATGATTGAGTCTGCTGCTGGATTCTTTGTGTACTTCGTCGTCCTGGGAGAGAATGGTTTCTTGACGAACCGTATTTTTGGTATCCGTGAACAGTGGGATTCCACAGCTATTCAAGATCTACAGGACTCTTACGGACAGGAATGGGTAACAAAACAAAACTGTACATGCATTCTGTTAGGGCCTACATGTTCTGCGAATTGAATAACTAGAGGATACAAGTGTCCTCTACATGAAAATATTGCCATTTACCAGTAGTCTCGCCATTTACACAAAGATGGCAGCCAGTGTAGAAAACACGCAGCTTGGTTTCTTTGGCCTTGCTGCATATTGTTGTCACGGATATTGTCTTTCTATTGTTTGTGTTCATAAAGTATGCCTTAAATTTCAATGCTATAATCATAATTTGTATGATGCCGTAAAAATAACAGAGGTATTATTTCTGTATTCAGCTGATAGTTTAAATTTTAGCATCTCCGGAAAAAAAAATTAATACTAATTGTCTTTGCAATGTTAGTTTT
Source organism: Megalonaias nervosa (assembly GCA_016617855.1). Classification (NCBI taxonomy): domain Eukaryota; kingdom Metazoa; phylum Mollusca; class Bivalvia; order Unionida; family Unionidae; genus Megalonaias; species Megalonaias nervosa. The sequence goes on along the minus strand of JAECUM010026150.1, from coordinate 1,033 downwards.
TCTTACATTGATACATTTGTGACAGGGAATGCACAGTGGTGCGTTGATACTTTGAAAGTCTTTTATGTCATCTTATTTTTTGAATTAAAATTTGATAGTTTGTGGATGCTCTCATCTAACAGTCTATAAGTTTGGAAAACCTTTAAAATAGATTTTTATGTCTTCTTGCAGACATATCACCAGAGGAAGAAACTGGAATACACTTGCTACACAGCATACTTTGTTTCCATTGTGATTACGCAGTGGGCTGATCTGGTCGTTCGTAAGACAAGAAGGCTCTCACTCTTCCAGAAGGGAATGAAGTGAGTATGTATAATCTGTACCCAGAACTAAAGCGTGTGTATTTGCACTAAAGTGTGAGCTTAAGACTTGTCATCGACAGTCACATTGGAACGTAAGCTTAAATCAGACTTGACCTTAGATTTGTATTCTCTTCATTGTTGTCTTTTATCCATCATGCCATGATGTTTATCATGCTGTGCCTCTATTTCAGCGCCATGTGAAAAGATTATTCTTATAAGAACAATATTCCATCCACAAACAAAAAGAATGCTATTTGGTCAAACCAATTTTATATTGCTACTAAATGACACGAAAAACTGTCAATACAAGTACGATACTTGTCAATCAAAGTCGCTTTTTAAAATAATTTACACTAACGCTCAAAGCCAATCTATCCAGAAAGGCTTCCTCATCATATAGTCGCTAAAATAAGATCTAGATGGCTACCCTACTACCGGATGCTCCTCCACTGTGGGTTTCTGATACTGTATTGTACACAAAATATTGCTTACACCTTCTGTAATCATTTCAGTTTTCCACCTTTCTCAGCAATACATCTGTGCAAGTAGTGGATATTGAGGGTTTCACTGTTGTTGCACGGTGTTTTTAATATTTATATTTATTTAAGCAATATGTTTATATTCCTGAGGTTTCTCTTTCCAAGAACACACACATATATATATATATATATATATATATATATATATATATATATATATATATATATATATATATATTTGTGTGTGTGTGT
>JAECUM010026149.1:0-50409 GCA_016617855.1 Megalonaias nervosa | reverse complement strand
AAAAAAAAAAAAAAAAAAAAAAAAAAAACAAAACAAAACAACGGTCCTTTTCAAGGTCGCCTATATCTGTTACAAATATGACATTACCATGTTTTGGAAATAACGACAACCATAAATCTCTTTTCCCACGATTTAATGGTGTGCATCTATGAGTGAGTGTTTAAGTATCTTATCCATATTATAAACAAAATCAAGACAACGTTTTATTTGGTATATGCTCCTTCAACCGGAATCACATTGAAAAGTCCACTTTCTTCTTTGTTTACATTCTATTTCTTTTTTCACTTTCTTCACTGGCATGGGTTCTTATTATTCACTGTATTCTATTTTTCTTGCCTTCTCGCATATCTTTGCGGGTACAGGTTCTTCTTTTGTTTCTGATGAAAACTCCTTCTCCACCTTTCCTGCTTTCCTTTTCTTTCTGAGGACACTCTGAAGACCAATGTTCTTTTTCTTGACAATGATAACAGGTATCTTTACCTTTGTTTATCTTTTCTCCTGTCCTTCCTTTGCTTTGACGTTGTGGACGTTCTGGACCCCAATGTTCGTTCTTTTGACTGTATCATAACTTTTATTTCAAGAGGAGTAGTCAAGTATACCTTTTGACGACTCTCCTTCAATAGCTGACGAGAAGGGCGATCTGTCTTTACTCTTTCAACTTCTTCTTCACAGTCTGAAAGCTGAATGAATAATGTATGCTCATACGGTGAGGAGTTATTGCTATATATAGTAGAGAGTGCATGAAAAACTTAGTCAAATCAAAATTTTGAATCAAGATGAAATTATCAAACTTTGCTTAGAAGAAATCAGAAGAAAAGGAAACCAAGAGGTGGTGACTGAACGTTAACCCAAGTACATGACAATGCTTTCGAAGACAACATGAGTGAGCCTGAAACAGCACCTTCTGTCTCCTCTGCCACAAGACCAAGGAAGTGCAGATCCACCAAGAAGAAAGGAGTCGAGTAGCTCCCGCAAAAATGACTTCAAGAAACTTTAGAAACACGGCCTTTACCTACACGATGAAAAGTTCAAACCTGAAGTGCCATATGAGAAAGCAGCAGGTTTCATTACATATTTATGGGATTCTTTATTGGAGACAATGTACGACAATGACAAGCTGTATATGACGATCGTTTGAAACTTCATCCATCACGACAGCTGAAGTCTCCTGTCTGTTTCGAGTTTAGTACACCGGCAAAATTAACACCGTTTAAAGTCATTGACAAAATTCAACACGTTCAATGACGAGTTTAACATCACCAATGAAAAGCCACTCTTTACATTGCCCACGTTTCACCTCTCAAAGATAGCCGACCACACAGAAAAGTGTCATTGGTGGACAAAATCCGCATAAACAAATGCAGTGTCGTTAAAACTGACAAAGCACAAGACCAGATGTGCATAGTCCGTGCCATCGTCATGGATCGAACATAAGCAGAGAAAAATGAGAACACAGAATGGTAAAGGGCACGGGAGAGCATTCTACGATCGGACAAAGCTAAAAAGCAAGAGAAGCAGGGATCCTGTTACAGCAGGCATGCATATCTAAAGAAACCGTGCGTCGCATTCCTGAAATGCTAAAGCTTCAAGACCGGTTGACACCTTGCAATACGTTGAAAGTCGTTCCTGGAGATCTGTTGGGTTGAAGACACGATTTTCCAGACGGAAAATACATTCATGAGTATCATTATCAAGAATATTTCGATGCCATTACTATTATCACAGGATTTCTTGGATACGCTTACTATTGTGAGAAATGTGACCAAGGATTCTGCAGTTGGGTCCAACACATTTGTTGTGGAGGGAGACCTTGAGGCTGTTTAACGTCCAGACCATGTATTTTCCTAATAGAAAAGAACGAATTCATTGCTTGACTTGCACGCGAATATTTGTCAGCCCCACTTGTTACAAACAATATTGCATAAAACAAGTTCAACAACAGAAAAGTGCTTACGCATTATTCAGACTGTGCTCACCTGAAGAAATCTTATTCGAATAACTCAAAAGTACGCATTTGTCCCAGAAAGTAAAGATGCCGTTTTTGTGACCGATACGTGGACTTTCAACATCAATCCGACATCCAACAATATGAGAATGAACTGAGAAAAAAACGGAAGACCAAGACAAGAAACGAACGAGGCGAACTTTATGTTGTTCATTTTTACTTTGAATATAAGCAAGAGACTGGCATTCGCGTCGCTATTTTCTACGCCAGCTCATCGTACATTTGAGAAGTGTATGCAAGATTTTTTTCATTGTCCCAATTGTATTAAGATCAATGACGGTGTAAAATAATTTTCGGGGATCCCGCACTCTTCCCGATTTTGCCGAATGGATTTTAGACCCTAACGACGACACTTAGAACGAAGAGTAGATTCAGTGTAACGGGGACTGCAATCGACATACTGATGTCATGGTTCACAACTTCTCGGGATACGACGGACAGTTTCTTCTTAAATATTATCCAGAGCAAGGCACCGACTGTCCCACTGCGACTCAAACTCATTTACATTAAAGTGGACAAGTATAGTTTAATGGTTCCATGAGTTATTTGGACATGCTTTTGAACAGAATATATACAACGTTCGGAATGACAGAAATGGCAGATGGCTATTTTCCACACTTTTTTCAATGCCAAAGCTAATCAACATTTTTTTGCCCCCGCATTTGTCTAGCAATCGCTACCACGATCCTGACGGTACGCACACAGAACAGCGAGAAATATTACACGTTGGTACCAAACTCACTCTTCAAACTCGTTTGACTTTCAAGAAGAAACGTTGAGATATTGCCAGATTAATGCGGACATTGTATGACACAATTTTGGGAAAATGTCGACAATTATTTCTGGACCACGGATGTATCAGTCCTTTGAAGGAAGCTTGTACTAATGATAATGCATGTGGATTAGCCTTTCGAAGCAATCTGAAACTTGCCATCATACCCACTCAATCTTATCTCTCTGTCAGCCGTCGATATTCCGCCAAAGCTTGCGCTTACCCCATTACTTGTGTGAAATTGAAGACAAATGGATACAATATGTCCCACTTTGTTTCCTCAACGAAACCAGGAAAGTTGTTTCTTAGATGGACTCACCAAGGAAAAGTTGTACAAGCAAATATACCAATATACCAACTACACTGCATCAACGAATTCATATAACTGCGCAAACAGCTAGCGGCTATCTTTCTTGATGTTATACTCCAGAAGGCAAAAACAAATTCGAAGAACGGTACCGAACTCCAGCAGACATCACTTTGGAACACGTGGAAAAGAACACCGCAACACATTAATGTACGGACACGATGAGCTCTAGTATAAAACTGGGGAGAGTTCCAAGATAAACACTTCATTGCAAATACAACGAAAATACAAATAGAAAAATGAATAATTCAACACAGCAACACAATGAGGGACTCACACTGGGAACCAAGTTCAATTCTGAGTACGACACACTATCACCGATAATGACGAACTCGACACCGCAACCGTGAGAGGGATCCACTACAGGCTTCAAATTCAATAATGAATTAGAATGCGATATTGTGCTTTACGACCAGTGTAATACTGTACTCCGCAACATTAACGATGCAGCACGACCTTTCCGCTCCTCTACAATCAAAAGCGATGCAGTTCGTATGCTTTGCCATTCTGCTAGTGAAAGCAATGCAGCACCAACTTTCTGCTTTACAGATAAAAGTAATGTCATACGTGTACCTACCTATCATGCACTTTCAAACTATTCTGGATACCACCAGCTCATCGAGATGTGCAAATCAAAGACGACTACACGTTTCCTGTGGCTTTGCCTTGCTTTTGTGACTGTGAAAATCGGGTGAAGACGTTCAAACAATGACCCAAATATCTCGAAAGATAACTGCGTAGCAAAACGTTAGATAGAGCAGGAGTTGTCTACTTGGGACGAGAAGACCAAATACAGCACAGTGTTTCACTTGTGATGTGAAGATCCACGAATGGGAATATAATGATTCAGCTTTCCCGGAACATGCCAGATGGTCTCCATGTTCTCACTACTTTCGTTTGGTAGGACTTGATTGTTATCCACTTAAACACTTTAGACTAGTGATTTCGTAGTTTGCCTACTGAGCTACGAGAACGCATTTACATAGAGCTTGTATCGATTCAAGCGGAACGCAAGACTAATTGCATCCTTTACGACACAAATGTTTCAACCAGTGGTATCTGAATGCCATGAGTGGATTGATTATTTTGAAAGTGTTGAAATAGTCATAATTATATTGTTCAACTACCCACGACTCAGAAGAATTTTGATGCCAGGACTTTTATCTACGATGTGGCAGTGATACACAGAATTCCAAAGGACAAAGACTGGAGGATTACAAAAAAGAAACATTTAAAAATACATATCACCTCAACAAAAGGCTTATTTACGACATGCGATTTGTGGATTAGTGAGTGATCTGAATCCATGTAATTTACCACTAGATACCTTTTGGCAAAAGTATGGCTATTTCTTCAAATAGAAAGACATTCCTCCGAGCGAGTAAAATAAGAACTTACCGCACCAGGACTTTCATCATCCATATTGCTGCCAAAGACCTGTTTGACTAATCAAAGAAAAGAAGTGGACATAGGAGTCAGTGGAAAAATAAAACATAAGTGGAATTGAATTAGAAATTTAGCATTAGGAATCGGAGAATAACCCAACATGAAGGACGAAATACTACAGTCCACGAGAGTAGTAGTAGTAGTAGTAGTAGTAGTAGTAGTAGTGTACAGATAAAAATGAAAGAGGAAATGACATTCCCAGAAAGACTAGGGACAACGAATTCCACATAGTGTGTAAGTGGAATCCATGTCGTTTGTAGAAGGAATTCCTCACATAGATGATGGGGTCGTGTCAAATGCATCATGTCATCTTCGATGTTAGGAGAAGAGGAAGAAGAAATTAAAGTTGGTTTACAGGAAAAGGAAATCATCGTAATGCTAGTATTCTTCACGTTACTCCAAATTTATTTCAACAACTAGAAAGACATCACACCACCAGTCTCAATGCCCATCTCAATCTGGCATTGTTTTAAAGACCAATACAGAAATCTAAAGTGTAAGTATTATCCAAGCAGTTAGGAACACCTTCGCTAAGTTATGCCTATGCGTATAACGATGGACCTCAAACACCCAATACGCATTTACTCGTCCATTTAAAAACTACCACTCCCAATTGATTGATATTTCGTACTAATTTGTTTCAGAACTGGTGCCAGGAAGTATGATCTGTCATTTACATGTCACCTTTCACGTCTGTCTGAAAAGAAAAACCATGAAAACATTCCACTTATTTTCTTTCTAACAATATTTAACAAGATTTCCTTTTAATCTCCCCCCGCCCCGCCAAATTAATTTGCACACTTTATGCCAACATTCGAAACAAAATGAACAAGTATGGTCACATTTGTTAGACGCGAGTCTTAAGGTAGTGGTACGATGGTTTTTTTTAATAGCATGTAATTTAATTCAAGGCATCATTCACATATTACATCAAACAAAGCGCTCCTTTTGAAGAAATAAAAACAACATAAAATAGCGTTGTCACAACTGGCGGATACAAGAATCGATATTCAGTATTTTAAAAATTGAAACCCTGTGGAAATGGATCTTCAAGAGGTGTCATTATTCGTTCACTTTTAAAAGGGGTCCTAATTGCCAAAGCTAAAAAAGCAACATCCCTAAAAATCACGCAGGCCAAAAGCAGGGTCGTAACATCGTAAGTTTCCTCTAAAAGAAGAAAAAAAGCCACAAGAAGAAAAGTCCCAATGAAAAGAAGAGAGGAGATAATCAGGCTAGAAGGTGCACGTACTTCAGAAAACCATATCGCTTGGTGACAGTTTCTCCTACCCCCTATACTTCGTTTTCTGCATTCCTGATTACATCAGGTACCAACCTATATAATTCCAATTGATGCCTTCAATTAAAATCTTTCACACACCCTGTGGCATTGATTGTTTTTGTATACTTGTAAATTACGTGCTCTCAGAAGGCTGGTAAGAATCATTGAGTTTAGGTTGTCCAGTTTTCTCTAAAACAGCACCAAGATAAGTGGAAGATCATCCAAATTATTCAGCAAATGAGAAAATGTCGCCATTCTTTTTATTGCTTACACAATCAAATGTAGTCCCCAAATCTGAGTTGACACTGATTGACTATGGGTATGATGTCACCTGTTTATTAAAATGTGCAATTTTGCTGTATGAAAATCTTTCTGGAAGACACCTGCGTACCGTTTAAACACGTACCGGTATTTGGTTATCGCGAAATTCAAAATGGCCACAGTCTCCAAGCATAGGATTTGATCCGGAAATAGTACGTCCATATCGCCAAAAGAACACTTCAGCCGATGGTAGCTCAACAGCCGCTAAAACTACCCGCAAGTGTATAAAACCTACACCGAAGTGTGCAGACAAAAGTGCCAACATATTTTTGCAGGTTTTAATGAATAGGAGATATCAACCCCTAAACCGCCAGTCAATATTATTATAGATGAGGGGTTGATTTATCAACCTACATCAACTGGTAACATATTTTAATGCTGCTGCCTGCGAAGGTATTTCCGCCAAAGTCTACGCACGTGCAAACAAAGTCTGGTCCACGTTTATTGTCAAACAAGACTGTCGTGATCTATATTTGAGAATTGATGTGTTACACCTCATGGAAGTCTTCCAGACGTTTCGTGATACAACCATGCATGTGTACAAGCTCGACCCCGCGCCCTACTTTTCTTTTCTGGGAGCTGCAGGTGATGCGCCGCTGTCGAGACCAAAGATGAGTTGGAACTGCCCACTGATGCACCAAGCTTGTCCCGAATCTTTGGACTAATACAACAATTTAGTCTTCTTACTAAACCTGCGGATGTATTTATGTTTCGGAATGTGTATCCTGTGAGTCCACCGAGTGCATGGATTGACCAGCGTGACTGAATGGCGCCGTATATAAAAATTAATACGGGTCTGGGCACTAAGGCCATAAACGAGTTTGAGAAAGACTTTTTCAAACTGATCAACAATGCTGCGTTTGGGAAATCTATGGAGAATCTTCGAAAATGTATCCCCGTTGATGTAGTTTGGGACAGAGTGCAAGACAAACTCAATCGATTTCAGCCACACAAAACAAACTGACGGCGTACGCGTAACCGTCCACAGCAAAAAAGCTAAAATGAAGTTGGCAAAGTCGATACAGGTGGTTGCGTCTGTATTAGATCTGTCAAAACTCTTGACTTATGAGTTTAGATCAAATCTCGGTACGGTCAAAGCATCAAGATGATCTACACGGATAAAGATTTACTTTCAATGTATATAACAACCGATGACTAAATCAAGTTTTGTAATCGATTCTGACACCATCGAATACCTTAAAGATCATCCATAATTTATTTACACCCTTCAGAAAGTTAATAAAATTCAATGATGATTGCGCAGGAAAATCAGTTGAAGAATATGTGGGACTTAGACCTAAAATTTACTCGATTGTGGTTGACTCAGGTAAAAACATTAGAAAAGCGAAAGGAGTTCCCCTGGTTATTGTTGCTAAAGATCTCAAGCACGACACGTATGTAGAATGTCTGCGGCAACGACGCCAATTTGGGCACAAGACAAATCTGATCCAGTAAAAGAAACATCTCATGAGTGTGTATCATGGCAAAAAGAAGACTTTGTTTCCGCTTGGAACAAAGCGATGGATCTTTCACGACTGAAGTAAATTATTTCTGAGTGAATCTAACACACGTGGAAGAGAAACTGATTTATGCCGAATCGCATCAACATCTACAATGGTTAACGCGTACTTGCATGTTTTTCTGCTTACGCGATCGTCTAGAAGAAATAAAAGATCAACCTATTTAATTTGTAATGCGTGTTGTCTTTTCTCTATCAATATATGTTATGTATATCTGTATTTTGTACTTGACCTTTGTTCAAAATCAAGTTAATAGTACACCTGACCAGAGACATTTATTTTGTAAACAACATAACAAATAACTAATAATTCTCAATGAATAGAAATTAAATATTTAGATCATTATTAATTGTAAAACTGTTTATTTCAGTTTGACCTAAGATACAGTCTTGATTTCGATCTAAGAAAGTTCCAGACAGGAAATTCCCCATTAAGTTGACTGAATTTTCAGAAAATGGTAATTGCGACCTAAGTGAAGTGGAGGGGTATGTAAAGATGTTTACAATAGGATTATCCATTCTTGCCTTAACATCGGATGCAGGATCAGTCTTATTGTTGTGTTCAGTTTTTAATTTGAGCGGATTATATATTATAATTATAATTAGTATTCACTGGAATAACAAAGTGCTCAACAATATTCTTGGGCTAAGCCATTGATTTGGAATGATAGTAAATTTAGTCAAGGACATTTTGGATTATACTTTGTGATTTATCGAAAGACTAAACACATCGCCACATTCCATGCCATTGGCATATTAGTACATTCGAGACTACAGACACATCAATACATTCAATATTGGAATTTATTTTGTTATGATATTATGTATATCTATATTTTTGTAACTCTTGGTTCATGGCTGTATCTGTATTATGTATAGTTCTTACTCATGAACTATCAATTGTAATGATCATCTGTAGTCAAGCTATTAGATTATCACGTGGGGTGAACCGCGACATATAGTCGTAATAGACTCTTAAAGGTGTGTATAAGGAAGGAACTTACCAATCAGATTCCATTCCTATTTTTGGATTCATTCCTATTTCGAATTCTTAGTTCATATGTTGAAATCAGTTTGCAGATGTGTTTGATGTTGTGTTTAGATAATTTGAGAGGAGACATTTGTTAGTATTATTCACTGGAACTACAAAGTACTCACTAGACTAGAATATGTTCTCGGATTATTGTGAAATATTCAAAGGAATTCTGGACAATGCCATTGTGATATGTACATTTGAATATCTGAAATTTATTCGGAATATTCCATTCTTTTGGACTTGAATAGAACTTTTATGATTATTTTATTTTAATAAGCTTGTTCGCCTGTATAGAATCAACGGTCCAGAAAAGGTCAAACCAGACTGGGATAACTTTCCGAGTACACAAAAATACTTTCAAAAACACGTTTATGGGGTTGAATGGTAGGCAATAAAAAGTATGTACCTCCCAAGAAAGAAGAAGAAGAATATCTCTCCTCATCGGAAAGTCTTCCATCTTCACCTGGAAAAATTTCTAGTGGTCGTGCACGCAAACGTTGGAAAAACAAAGCTTTCATGGCAAACAAAGGATTCAAAAACATGTCTGCCAACCAATAACAAGTAAATGATCTCATAGATTGGTTCAAAACATTAGTGGGCTCAGTTCTCGCGGCAACAATGTAGAGTAGCTATCACATCGATTTGTCAGCTGTTGCTCATCAACGACATTATGGACCCGGACCCGGAGACGTTTAACTTGTTAATGCTCGAGCTCGTTGAAGACATCAGTGACACCGATGATGAGAAGAACAGTTCTCCGTTGGGCAAAAGATATTTCCGAAAATAAACATTTTCTGCGTGCACAACCTGGAGGGTCTGGATAACATACCGCACCAGGCATTGTCAGGATTACCGCAACGATTCAGATCACCTTGTGATGCCAACAATGGCAGTTACGAAAGAGGATTTTATGCATTCGTAACTACTCAAGGTTACATACTGTTTGGGCTTTCAGCAATTGTGGAACCAGGTGTTCTGCAATCAGTTAGTATCCCGGCGCCTGTGTATCTTCCATACAACAATCCCATTTTAACACATATTCGTTTTACTCTTGTGAACCTGCGCATGGAGACCTTGACAATGCAAATGTACATTAGAGATCAACCTGATACAATGACAATCGTTTGTGACATATTACGGAACTTGCCTTGGTGGTGTTGTTCAGGGATTGTTTACAGTGCTTGTGGCCTTTTATGCATGCTGCAGCAATGAAAACAGGTTACAATGCGAGTCATTCATTAAAAAGTTGCTGCAGATCGGTTACAAAATTTGGGATTGCTAGCGTTTCAACCTGTATAATTCGGCGACTATGCAACCGATGTCATTAGGCGAGTTTATATGGGTGGATCCCGCAAATATAAACATATGCAAACACATACGTGAATACGACTACAACTGCTACCATGGATACTTTTTTCCAAGTTTACGAGCTTCACCGATCCAACAATGATAAAACAATGGCTCTGGGAGCATTGTCGATTCCCTACGAGTGGTTATGGTTATCGCCGTACTATTTTGTTCTCGTGGATGATTCCGTTGACAAGTTAGTTGAATTTGCCAAGCTTTTTCCCAATATACTCCTTAGGCTCAACAATGTTATACCATCACGATAGCTGCTGTTGCCTCAAATCTATCAGGTACTCCATGTCGTCCGTGGATTGTTCACAGGAGTGCGAATGGTTATAACGGGCCTGTGTTCGAGTATTGTACAGATCGTTAAAGAAGCTGCAATGTGGATCGGTTAAAAAGAGCTGCAGTCGCAGGCGGTTTAATCAATTGGACATTTACTACAACAGTTGATGCATCGGCACCGCTGGAAGCAAAACTTTCTGTTCCATGTACGCAGATGGTATTAGACGAAACTGATAATATGTAAGTGGAACACAATGGCAAAATTCAAAGATGTATCCAATCCTGTGTTAGGTATGGATGCATCTGTGATGCGAGATCGAAGTGTCCAAGATTATCAGTATTAGTGAAGGTGGACGAATAGAATTACACGTCATAGCACGTCTAGATATTTCTCCAGTGTGAGGCCTTTTGAAAATCGAGGAAAAAAAAGACTAGGATAACAATTACGCCGACGGTAGCAAGGTTGGATGTGTCAACAACAGCATCATGGCGTCGTCCAACAACACACATATTTCATCGGAAGGAAATCGAATCATATTTGGACAAAGTCGATGTTGCCACATCATGTTAGGACTCGCCAGATACAACAACAATTATGCGAAATTCGCCAGCTGGACTGTGATAACTGGTAAGGATTTAGTCTAGCATGCAGATGATACCCTACATTTCTTACAACAACTTGCATGGGCTGCTTTTGTGGACCAACAAACTACTGGCATGCCTCCTAATCCTGGAAAATGGTGTTGGCGGTACGAATAATTCTGATAATCTCGGACGCTTCGATCTCGCTAAAAACTAAAAAGATGCGTCCATATCTAATGCGGAATACATCTTTAAATTTTGCCATTGTGTTCCACTTATATATTATCAGCCAAAATCTCATTGGTGGATTCACGCACCATTCGTGGACCCCAAATATTGTTTTCGTTTGTGATTCCACTCAGTCACATATTTGGGTTTTGCAGAGATGTCCGCAAGGTAATTTTCGGAGCTAAACACACAGTCATGTAAACCGAGGAAGGCAATGATGATGATGCAGTATCGTGCTGGTGGTTATCGCTCATGGTCACATTATGTTGTAAGAACTGACAGTGTGGAAGCCTGTGATAACCCCATCACTGGCCACAAAAGAGCGTTTCTGTCGTTTGTGGATTTTGGAGGTTGATTGCGTTATTTGGCAACGGACGGTTTATACCACAATAAACTCAGCCCCCCCCCCCTTAAACTCTTAAGTAAACGTGCGCATGAATAAAGTGTGCATTTATTAGGTATATTCCATTATCTTTACTTGTGAGATATGTAGACTTCATCTTATTTTTCGCTCATAATACAAGGTATAAAAATAGCGGTCTCTGTGGAAGATTTTGCAAAGCATGACCTGTCATAACTTAAACGATGAAATACATTTTAGAACTACATTTCACGTTCAGAAAATGCAGGTAGGGTTTTTTTTCTATATACGTTACATATAATCAAACTTACTTGAGTTGATATACGAATTCTGGCAAGTGCATTTGAAATATATACAGGGGCGGATCCTGAAATATCGCTTGGGTGCAAGGGGAGAGGGAGAGCGTAAGTAAACAAATAGTCCAGGGGTATGTGGGACGAAACCCGCAGTGGTGCACCAAGGAGCTAAGTCCCCGGAAACTCCTTCATGTTAGAGTGTCCTGGCTAAGCCTCCAGAAACTCCTGCATTTTTAGCGTGTTGGGGACTAATGTTAACAACTGAAATGTAAAGAAAGTTTATTTTAGGAAACTTTCTGGTTGTTTCGCGTTTATTTTTATGGGTGTGGGCTCCCCCTCATCTGCCCCCAGCCCCAGATCCGCACTTGACATACACGGATACGGGACAGTGCATTGTAACGTGTGCTTGCCCAGGGTTTGTACATATATTTCAAGTAAAGTAAACTTTTTTTCAATTTCTTGAATTGTGGATATTGTTTTACGTGTTTTCAAATTAAAGGGCAGTTATAAACAGTCATGTGTCACACAGAAAAGCCTAAAAACGTCGTCATTGTTATCTCTACTTTTATATACCCCTAAAAACTTGTGGCCCAGACGGGAAAAACAGCCAGAAGCAAGTTTTAGTTATGCTTCACAACAGCGACTTCTTGAGAATCGGTCACTTCTGTACTAGATGACCTTGTGTGAAATAACACTTTTTAAATATCGGTCACTTCTGTACTAGATGACCTTGTGTGAAATAACACTTTTCGAGAATCTGTCACTTCTATACTACATGACCTTATGTGAAATAACCCTTATCGAGAATCGGCCACACCTGTACTACATGACTTTCTGTGAAATAACATTTCTCGAGAATCGGCCACTTCTATACTGCATGACTTGAGTGAAATAACAGCTGTCCGCAAACAACATAGCTATAGAACCATGATGTTTACATACCCCTCGACAGCAATGTTAAAATCACAAATATAAAAACTGAACCAGTGATGTTTTCGTACCACTCGACAGCAATCTTAGGACTGCAAAATATAACAACTTAACTCGTACAATTCCACAACAGCAGTGTTGAAATTATAAAAGTAACAACTGTACCATTGGTGTTTTCGTACTCCTCCATGTGCAATATTGGAATTTCAAGAATAACAGCTGCACCAGTGATGTTCACTTATTCCTCCACGTCAACAATGCTGGAATTGCAAAAAATAACCTCACCAGTGATTCGCTCGTACTCCTCCATGACAACAAAGTAGAAATTACAAAATAACTGCCCTTATGATGTTTTCGTAATCCTACAAGATAGCAAGATAGAAATTTAAAATATGATTGCTGTACCAGCGATGTTCCCGTACTCCTGTTCGATGGCAACGTAGAATTTACAAAAATAATAAATGCACCAGTGATGTTCTTGTACACTTATATGAGCGCATTACTTAATCAGAAAAACAATAACTGTTCCATACACTACAGTAATAAATATTACTATGATGAAATTTTATCAGGCAGTAAAACGATGCTGCTTAGTCAGTGGTCAAGTCAGACTACTTTCAACCACAATTAACTTAATCATTTCTTCGAAAGTTGCATTGTATGGCGGCCTAATTTTGAAATCTAGAAATTTTAATATTGTAATGAGAAAAACCCAGTGACAGTAATTTTCGTTTCGTATAAATAACTTTCGTTTCGTTAAAGTTTATGTTTGATTTCAAATGTTTGTGGGCTTTGTAGCAGGACTCAGATCACAATTAAGTTTCCTATATAGTCTCTACATTTATCTATCAGTATTATTATCTTTCCACTGTGTACCAATCAATAAAATCATATGTTAATCTAAAATACCTTCAAAGATGACTTCACGGTGAAGTTCTTGTCATAGGTTCACTGGCATTTCTTTGAGAGGCTAGACTGTAAACAAGGCAATGCGCAAGGGAACACAGATTTCACTTCCGTATCATCACCAGTTCCTTATTACTCACTGTGCTCTGTCGCAGAAACACACAGACAACCACACCATAGGCTCATATTTTAAAGAATAAACAATTACCTTCAAATCCATACCAAGAATGCCTAAATCTAACTCTTGTATCATCACAAAAAGGAGACAGGAAAAAATGCTCTAAAAATAGACTGGGGCTACATTCGTGAGTTCTTAATCGAAACTAATAATTGTGATCTGATTCCAGCACCGTCAAACGTTTTAGTTTTGGGGTCATCTGATTCCGCCTGCTGGGTATATTTACGAGCCAACTGTGGTTGCAACGATGGTGTGTTATGAAGCGGTATTGTGTGAAGACGTCCATTTTGCAAAGTTACCCAAAGTTACCTTAACAATAATGCATTATGTCCTTACCCACGTATTATTTTCAACTCTATATCAATATAAAATTTCAATTCCATTTTGGCTTAAATCGTCTGCACAATTCCTCTTCTTGAATAAGATGAACCCTAAAATCTAATCCTCAAACAATCCGAACAAACTGCGAAACAAAATAAAGTATCTGGCTATATAGCCATTGATAACCACGGTGGATAAATGTACTCCGTCCTTACCAAGATATAACTCCGAAATCCAGAATGAGAGCAAATATTTATACCGGGCTCTTTAGCCAAACGAACTGAAAGACTTCGATTGATCCGACTAGCAAGACGTTGATACTGGCGTCTAGTCACATATCGTGCGAGTTGCTACAAAATTTCCACGAGAAAGAACAACGGCGATATTTTTGAAGAAATTTACAATATTAGTAAACTCGACGCTGTATCGGTTTGGCTATTTCATAGTGATGGATCCGCCGATGATGATGGTGAATCAATATTTGATCAGTTTGTGCTACCATCTGGTGTACTTTACCGGAAAGAAACTCTCCAACACACGATGAAACAAATTGTGGTAAAATGTATCAACGACGCGGTGGCAGAGCTGCTGATAGCGTCTGCGATTCCAACACCAACATAGATGAATTACACAATAACTGGCATAGAGCACAACAAAAAATTTCACGGCGTCGACGATATATTACGATCTTGTGTCAAGTATGGACACGGCGGTCTTGGGTATACAAAATATAGTCCATCCGACATGATCTCAGTTAACAATGTGGCATTTTATCTAGCTAGTTTTCTTGGATATGGCGAATGTCAACCGTATTTTGAACGATTCGGTCATCCATCCGCTGCCAGAAGTGGATAAAACTGGATTTGTCGAAAATGACTCATTAGAGTTTTCAGCAAATACTCATCCTGTTATACCTATCTGATTCTTATATATATATATATATATATATATATATATATATATATATATATATATATATATATATATATATGTATACGATTACAAGTGTTTTCATGAATACTTGTGTTGTTTTCTTACATATCTTTTTTTTTTCTTTTGTTGAAAGAATTTAATAAAGAACAATAACATTATGATTTTTAATATGTGCATAAGAGAAGACATAATAAAAACAAGTCAAGGTAACCAAAAAAAATATCTGAGAGGTATGCAAACGTTGTTCACTTACAAAGTGAGCTGGATATAAGCAATCCTTGAAAACACGTTTCTGTTTAAAGCGTTCTTCTGTTCTACAGGAAAAATTGCCTCACTATATTCAAACGCAAGTATTTGAAGTCATAACTGTACGGAGCTGTTTTATTATACGACACCTTTGTCTGTCGTGGAAGTTTTTACAGATTTCATACTAAGCGTATTGTGTTCATACAACGTACGAATGTACGCTAAAAATCAGCCTTATGACATTTAGAGAATCAATTTGTTTCTCTATATTCAGTTAAGCAGTAAATTTTTCTTGACCAGCGGCCCTGGATTTGACTTTCTGCCATTATTTGTGCTCTAGAAGGCGTGAGACAGTGTACGGCCAATCTTAAAAATACACGGATGCCAAGAGTCCGTGATTTTCTTTCTCTCATTTCTTTTGGGTATCAAAATATTGTGCTCGTGAGATGTGTGTGGTAAATACCATTCTGCGAAATACCAAGAACTAAGTTGGTGGATGATGTATTTTCTTTAAAAACAAATTTAGTCTACCATCATTATTCCACACATAAAATTCTTAATGGCAATAAAATAATACATTGTATTTCTATATTAATATAAATTTATACAGAAGCCTTAACTTGCCAAATATTCTTACTACCTCAGTTCCATGTGTTACGTGATCACCTTACCAATGTAACTGCAGTGGCGGCGCGAGGGTTCGAAGATCACATTGTCCAATGCACAAAGCGAAGAGTATTTTGGTGTATTAATATTTGCGGTATGACACAAATGTTGACGTCACATTGATTTTCCACAGGAGAAAAAGTGCTGCGCCCATTTACGGCAGATCGTTAATCGCAAAATATTTCTAGAGGTATCTAATACTTTTCGTTAAATTTATTATTTTCTTTCAAAAGTGCTGTTATTGCAATTGTTTCAAATGTATAATAAATGTTCTCTCTCATTTTGTAATGAGTGACAGAAGTCGCAACCATGTTATTTAACGTTAATTTTCTTCCCGAATTCAAAGCGCTACAATACACGCAGGTGGAATCAGATCACATTTATTAGTTCCGGTTCAGTACGAATGTAGTCCCAGTCTATTTTGGAGCATTTTTTTCCCTGTCTCTTTTTGTTGGTGATACAAGAGTTAGATATAGGCATTCTTGGTATGGATTTAAAGGTAATTGTTTAATCTTCAGAATAGTAGCTTATGGTGTGGTTGTCTGTGCGTGTTTCGGCGACAGTACACAGTGAGTAATAAGGCCCTGGTGATGATCCGGAAGTGAAATATATTTTCCATTGCACGTTGCTTTGTTTACAGTCCAGCTCTCAAAGAAATGCCGGTGAACCTATGACAAGAACTTCACCGTGAAGTCATCTCTGAAGGTATTTTAGATTAACGTATGATTTGTATTGATTGTCACACGCTGGAAAGTTCATTACTGAGAAGCAAATGTAGAGAATATATAGTAAAATTAACTGTGTTCTGAGTCCAGGTAACAAGTGACGTAATGTCGATACCGTGCACGATCAGGTGAATAAGAGCTGCGCTGTGGCCATTGATATGTCAGAAGTGGACTATCATGGTATCGGCCGACTAGTGGGAACACACACACACACACACACACACACACACACACACACATTCTTGTAAAACCTACAAAACGGGGACATATGATTTTTACCATCAAAACGGGGACATTTTTATTTTAACAAATTATGGGCGATAAAGATTTATTTTACTATGCATTTGATATATACATGTCATTTTAATTGATTTGTGGTTGATTTTCAAGAAACAATGTATCAGAATTTTTACCGTCGGAACGGGGACACACCAATATACACAGTGTTAGAAATTATACAATCAAATAGGGGACATTCAGTAAGTATGTATTTTGATTCTAAATAAGGATCAATTCAATCAAAATACTGCAGTAATCTCACCTCATGCACATGGTTCCCATTCATATTAACAAACTAAATTGACATTATCATGTTGAATTTTTATATTATGTTTGTTGTATATATAAGTAAAAATGTACGTCAAGGAGTGTGAAGAAACTGAATTGTAAAAATTGTGTGAAAATGCAGAAAATGTGTCCCTTTTTCTAAAATGAAATAATCAAAGATCTAAATGCCAATCTTCAGTTAAAAAATTTTATTGGCCAGAATACAGTTTAAAATTTAAAATGTCCCACTAAATAACACATTTTTAACTTTTGTGTACTAAACTTTGCCACTTTAGTGCGTATCCCCGTCATTAATAACATTTTGCATAAGATCTCTTCGATATGAAACTGACCAAAAATTTATTTTTCATGATGGCATGGTTTAGCTTTAGCGAGCTCAGGTCAGAGCCCCATAAATGTCCCTGAGCCAAGTAGTCATTATTAAAATCTAATTGTGTGGATTGATTGTGTGACTCCATGTGCAGTATTTATGATAGAAACTGGTAAATCGTACAATGGAATGACTGAGAAGGGATTGTTCCGTTATCTGGAGACGCCTTTTTATTCTTGCTGTGATGGCAAATATGTTGTTGAGTTACAGGCGAAATGAGGCTTACAATCATGATTTGATTGACTTAAGGTAGCGTAGGAAAAATAGTTCCCAGTATTTGGTGTTTGAGTTGTGAGTGCTACATTACGGAAATGTAATAAAGAGAAACCATCCAGTTGTGAGGTTGGCAGGCAATTGTGAAGTTGTCATGTAAATGTGATACTGTGGTCATGCATTAATTAGAGGAAAATTATTATAGTCTGTTTCATTCCTTCACTAAAGAGACCCCTTGCAGTTTTAATGTTCTGAATTTCGCTTAGTGGAGAAGCCGGTTTTTAAAGTTATAGTTGCGTATTTGTGGTCATTGATTGATCAGAGAAAAATTATTTGATGACTGTTGTCATCGGGTCCTTAGAAATAAGGGAAAAACAAGGGACTTACGGCCAGAAAGAAATCAAGCTAACAAGAAGGATGAAAGAAACACAGAAGGAACAGAGCCAAGGGGGGGGGGGAGGGGAGGGAGAGAGAATATAAAAAGGCACTGACGAAACGAGGAAAGAAATAATAAATGTTTGATAATTTACCTCTGAGTCAAACAAAATTGATATGACTGTATTGTTTCATATTATTTATACTTCAGCCAACATGCACATTTAAGATACATCGAGAAACATTAAATATGAGTATGAAAAGTTGTATTTTCAGCGTCGTGACTGGTGCCATGTACAAGTTCTTACAAAACGTCTTTTTATTTCCTATTGGCTCAAGCTTAACTTGTCGGATTTAACTCTAACGCGGTTAACTGGAGGAAAGAAATGGTATTATGTTTTGGTTACTATGTAGCCTGTTCGTTATTATGCTTCTAACCACATTTGAATGAACTAAAATCTATGTTGATATTTTCCAGTGTAATTCTTATCCAGATGTGAATGGCTCAGAGCTAAAAAGGAGATAAAATATAAGTTGTGAAGGGGGTCGATAGGGTCTCAATGGGACTGCTATGTTAAAAAAAGGGTTCCGGTACTATGGCCTCATAACCGGAATTTAGCATGAAGCAGATTGGGCCTGTCTAGGCTCAAGGGGAAATTGAACATAGGGAATGCAGAGCGACAAGGGATTCGGCCTGTCTAGGATCAATAGGGACACAAACATAGATTGATGAACATAAATCTATCACACGAACAACTAACTATATAATCGGCTAAAAATAATTTTAGGCAAGAGATAATATGTATCTTTCGAGCCAATGTAGTGGTCCTGAAAAGGGCCGTTTAACTTTCTTCTGATTTCTCTCCTCCCTTCTTCTTCTCCACCATCTTCTCATCTTCTCCATTGCATTTTTGTCTTCTTCTTCTTCTTCCCATTCTCTTTTTTCTCCTTCTTCTCCTCTTGTTTCCTTTTCTCATTCTCCTCTTCTTTTTCAATCTTGTCATTCCATCTTCTTATCTCTTCTTTTTTCTCTTTCTCCTCTTTTTCCTGTTTGATCAGGTCTCTCAATATTTC
This sequence comes from Megalonaias nervosa, assembly GCA_016617855.1. Lineage (NCBI taxonomy): Eukaryota > Metazoa > Mollusca > Bivalvia > Unionida > Unionidae > Megalonaias > Megalonaias nervosa. Next base: position 31,061 of record JAECUM010026149.1, on the reverse strand, counting down.
TTTCCCTTTCTTCAAATTATTAATCTCCATTTTCAGTATGTGCGGGCTATAAGCCCAATACTCTATTCTGATGAGCATTTCTTCCACCATGCCTATGGTAGCCACCACCTCTTGCAATTTCATTACCTTCTCCATGTGGTTTGAAGCCATTTGTTTTTTGTTTTTTTTGTTTTTTTTATTGTTTGGTTTCGGATTATAGTTGCGTATGCACTCAGTGCTTGTGCGACTGGATGTGGTCCTAGGCTGGGCGACAGTCCCCTTAAGGGGGCGCTTGGCCCCAGGCTGGGTCTTTCCGGTTTTGTGCCGTGTTATCCGGGGTATGAGCATGGTGCCATCATAGCCCCTAAATAAAGTGGACGTCCCTACATCGCTCCCAAACCGCAGACCCACCACCAGGTCTCCCACCGCGGTCCCCGTCCCCTACCTCACCTCACCAAAGATCAAGCCCAACCTGCTTTATCTCAGCAGGGCAGACTTTGTTTTAATTGTTTCCAGTTGTTCCTATGGATGTCCCTATGCCAATTTTGTGTGAGCCACCTATGCAATTTGTCAAATTTTAAAGAGTTGTGAATTTAGAATGAATATTTGTGTTTGAATTTCGCGTACTTAGCGTACTTATATGGGTCTAAATTTTCCCAATCAGCTGGATGTGGGCCATCCTATAATTTTAGCTCCGCTTGGGTATTGTTGGTTTTATATTTTGCGCCGCCGTCCGAAAGGATCATGATTGTGTGTCGTTGGTCTTCTGGGGTCAAACTGAAGACCTTTGGTTGGGTTTTTTGCGGGGCAGCAGGCAGAGCCGCCTGGACTGTCCCTTGCCTTTGAGTTTGTCCGTGTCGGGGGGGGGGGGGAATTTTGGGACAGCAGGTGGGGTGTATCCTGGACTGTCCCTTACCTTTGATTCGATACAAACACCTTTATGCCGGGGTCATGGTGGGGAAGTCTTTGCTCGACATGGGCTTGCCGAGGTCAGGATCCCACCCAGGTATTGCTAGTATATCTGCCCTAGCTCCTGTTTTGATGTTCCCAGCTAGGGTGTTAATGTGTGTGTGTGTGGGTTTGTGGAGCAGCAGGTAGAGCTTCCTGGACTGCTCCTTGCTTTGTTGTTTGTCTGGCAAATCTGGCATCTTTTCTGTAGGGGCCGTTTGGCAGGTTGGTTAGTTATATCTTTTCTGTGTGGCAGATTGTGGAGGGTTATTGGATGTTGCCTCCATTTGTTCTTCTTTCCTTGGCAAGTTTTGGTAGTTTTGCCTCTTTCCTCTAGTCTTTCTTCTCTCTCTATATATCTGTGGATGGCTGCTCTCAGTTGTATGTGCTCCTTTTCTTCGTTGCTGTTAATTCTTTTTCATGGTGTTTGTTCAGTCTAGCATTGTCCGTCCGTGTGTTAGTGAGGTTGGGAAATTAGTGTAATTTAAATAATTGTATTTGTTGTTGATATGAGTATTTGTTTATCAAATGGTAAATTGAAGAAAGTTATACTTTGTTTCTTCCATGCAGGTGGCGAAGTCTTGTTGTATATAAGGGATTGGGTTGTTTTATTATTTTGGTTATATTTCTGTGGTGGAGACTGTTGAGTATAGTCAATTCTCCGTTCAGATTTGACCGTATATATCCCCTAACCTTATGTCCAATACCGCCTCTGTAAGGTTGGTTTAGTACGTCTTTAGCGCTGATCTACGACAAGTACTTTAGTGTGGGAAACTGGAAATTCCATACCGTATACTTCGATATCCATGTATTCAAGGAGAGGTTTAGTAGGAAGTCGTATATCAGTTATAAGAGGACTCGTTGATGGGTGTGTACAATTGGCTTGCGGGGGGGGGGGGGTTGACCTACTTCTGCGCCGAGTACTGTATAGTGTTACAATCCTATGTAGCTGAACTGTGGGGCATGTTACTATCAATGAAAGGGATACCTAGATTAAATATTTAACAGGATATTTGGTAATAGCTTTATTTAATGTTTTGAAGGGGATTAGAGTGAATTGAAATAAATAGTAAACAAAAGATTTTTAATTGAAATAAACAATATTAAAATATTGTTTAAATTTTTAACGTGAAATTGATTTAAGCGGTGTGTGAACTAGAATTAAGCTTAGTATTTAATTAGTGGAATTTTTATTAATAACGCGAATTCTTTACCTTGTGCGATAAGCAAGTCCTATTTTATTTAATAAACGGCATTTAAACTAGGATTACGTTTTGTATTAAATTAAATTAATGTAAATATTAGTATTGTTATTTATAAAATGAATTCTGTACCTTGCGCGATGTGTGTGTTGTGTAGTTTGTCTAGTCCATGATCAGTTTTCTTGGTTCCTTTGTTCTGGGGAGTGACTCCCTGCAGCTGCAGCCATGTGCTTGCTATGTTGATTGCTGTTTATAGTATACAGTTATTTATGTTAAGCTACATTGTTGTTTAAACCCAGTCCAATGTTATTGAATAAGCGGTGTATGAACTAGAGTTAAGTTTAGTATTTAAATAGTGAAATTATTAATAATAAGTGAATTCTTTACCTTGCGCGATAAGCAAGTCCTATTTTATTGAATAAACGGCATTTAAACTAGGATTACGTTTTGTATTAAATTAAATTAATGTAAATATTAGTATTGTTAATTATAAAATGAATTCTTTACCTTGCGCGATGTGTGTGTTGTGTAGTTTGTCTAGTCTAGTCCGTGGTCAGTTTTCTTTTGTTCCTTTGTTCTGGGGAGTGACCCCCTGCAGCTGCAGCCATGTGCTTGCAGTGTTGATTGCTATTTGAAGTCCTGGAATCTCTATTTCGGTTATATCCTTTGATAAATCCCGTGTGTGTATCCTTTTCATCTGTTTTGTTGTTTTTCTTGTGTTCCTTGAAGTCCTGCTTCGATGTATTTGTTCTTTTTTCTTTTTTTTGTTGAATGGCACAATATGTCTCTAGCACGGACGCGAAGGAAAACATCCCCTCTTACCAACTACCCATATCACCTACCAAAGAATCCACAGTGATGAGAGTGCTAACCTAAAATAAATTTTTATACAAAACAACACACTAATACTAACAAAACCATTATACTTTCTATCAATACATAGTTAGAGAAGGAAAGTTTTTATATACAAAACACACCATTACGTACAATCACATCAGCAAAGGAGTTAATGTTTATAGTCACACTACTCCACATTCACACAAAACAAACACTCATGAGTGTAGGGACAAGGGGTTTGTTAAGGGAAAATACGTACATACATGCATACATACATACATACATACACGTACGATCACGCACACAAAAATACACACACACATAAACGTACGCGCACTCACACATACACACACAAACAAATGTAAGCGCGCACACATACACACATACATACATACACACACAATTATATTTTTTAGCAACTTGATCAGTCTCTCTTTTCTAGAGATCTGGTTAGCCCTGAGAAGGGCTGTTTTTTGTAAACTTCAGATGCACCTGGTTAATGCTTGCACCTTCCAGGCCTGGCACCACACAGGCAACGTCGGCTCCAGTCATTCTCCCATCTTGGGAGTGCAGAGGGGGTTGAGTGGCCTAATCATCCCACTTCTCACTCTGAGGGATAGTAAAGACTTCCCTCCTTCTTCTTCTATTTCACACGCGTGGATGCTGTGGCCTCCTTACCTCCTGCGGACGTTGAGGCTCGCACTCTTGCCTCTGCCTCTCCAATTCTTCGTCCCAGTTCTCTATCTGAGGGACCACAGATCTCTGTGCTGGTAGTGGCTGTGGAGGTGTCTTCACCATGGGCTTGACTTCACAGACCTGTCTTAGCATCAGGTGAGGCAGGATCGTTTCTTTCTTTTCCCCTTCTTTCTTTTTCTTCTCCTCCTCTTCTTCAAGCTTGGCACTGTCTTCTATGGCCTCGGTGACCAGGTCGCCCAGGATTTGCCTGGCATACTCCATGTGCATCTGAAGCTCAATCAATTTGGCTATTCTGCTCATTTTTGAAAGTGTTAACTGGTCAACGCTGAGTAGCCAGACTGAGGAAAGCTAAACTTTATATATCTGAAGCAAAGACGTGAAGGAAAACACCCCCTTACAGAAAAAACTAACAATACCCACTCCACCATCAATAATATGGAACACGCGGACCTAAAAGATACACACTTTATTACCACTCATACATATAAAAACACACAGACTATCTTACACTTCAGGGAAACGAAGTGTTTATAGGCGCACTATCTTTCAACATAAAATAGAGAAACGAAGTGTTTATAGGCACACTTCTATTTTTTAACCTACCAACACACAAAGACAAATATTTTGGCAAATGAATAGTATATCTTTTCTAGATTGTTTTGGGTAGCCCTGAAAAGAGCTGTTTTGTTGGGGGTTATGGCAATCTCTTATCGTCTAAGATTGCGTCCCCGTCTGGCTGCAGGTTTTCCGACAGAATAGGGTCTGCTTCTTCGGAAGGAGAACTCTTAGGTGTCCACTCGACAGTCCACAAAGCCTCTGTCTGGCTCCTGCTGTTGCTGCTGCTGCTGTTCTATCTGCTTCTGAACTCTGTACTTCTCAGTCCATTCTTCTTGCTCCTTCTTGATTTCGTCTTTAAACACATCCTCTATCAGGTCTTGGGCCACTTTCAGCATCCTGACATTTTCAGTCTCATCAGGCTTGGGTATCAGGTTTTGCCTGACACGTTGTAAATTCAGGTGGGCTTCGTTCAGCTTTGCTAATCTTGAAGGCATCTTCATAGGTTGACGAGTTAACAATGGATGGTCAGACTGGAGATCTACCCGCTTGATATGGTTCAAGCGCGGACGCAATAGAAAACATCCCTACGATTCTTTTGGGTAGGAACCTTTAGCTTATCTCATGGTGAGGGATAGAGAGAAGTCAAAGAGCATGTATAATGATAAAAAAATTTAAAACAAACCACCAATAATCCTTTTTTTAATAACATTTATATTCAACCAACAAACAACCAACACATAACATCAACATATTTTTTCAAATAAAATATTTTGACGAGGTTGACAACGTTGTGAAGTCAAGTTAGACTTCCACTGATGGAGGTCATTTGGCCATTGATGTACACTACCTTTCCTAGCTAAAGACAAGAGATATCCATAATGGTCACAAAAGCATCGATCTACCTTTTCATCGTTTCTAGAAGTAACGATCAAAATAAGTCACTAAATGTTCTAAGGGATATCCAAATCTGCGTTGATGAAGAAAATATACATAATATTGTCTACACACCATGAAATCTGTGCCTTGTAATTTCACATTATTGAATCGTGTCTTCTGGGCATTTCTTCTCATAAAGTTGATGATGTCGACTTCCAAAGATGGTAATCCCTACGAATCAAAATACTCCACACAGGCATCGTGGGGAAAGTAGACGGCTACCCAGTGGGTTCGTGGGAGATGACTGTCGTCCGGGTTGATGACATAAGTTTGATGGTCTTTAGGTTTGTGATGAGGAAGTTCATCTTTAGCGCACATGACAGGATTCCAAGAAGCGGTGTACGAACTATTTTTCAAATGGTAATAAAGTTCCCAGGTATCCATTTAGTTTTGTTTGTTTTTTCTTGTTTCACAGGTAATGATAAGCCATCAATTTAATCCTGACTTTTTGCTTGAAAATCTCTGTCAAGTAATCGTCTCTTCACTTCATCTCCGTATTCTGGGTCAAGAGAGATTCGATGCGATGGATCTCTAGAGCAGTTAATGGAGGGAAAGAATGATCACTCAAGTCTTTATACCACTAATGCAACACTGCTTCTTCGAAGATGTGACCCCCAGCGTCCTCGGGATACTCGTCCAATTTTTCTTCTTGACTCATCATTAGGCATTTATCGTGTTGGATTTGACTGGGATGATCGCTTTGACATTCATAGTAATCTTTCTTGGTCAACCCTGTAATGTTTCCGCCAGGTGTTTGGCAAAACAGGAGACTAAATGTTGTTCTTGTTCTGACCACCTGGACATCACCATGTATTCTTCGTCTTTGTCTTTTTTGTTGGATGGTTCTGCTTCCACGATATCCTCCCATTCCATTTCCAAGATTCTCCACCATTCAAAGAGGGATAAGTGTCTTCCATAGCTTCTAATAGTCTAGAATGGCTACTGTCAAACTGTTGATTCCTATCGTATTATCAAATTCGGCATACAAGATGACGTTCACCGTCTCGGGTAGAGTTTTAGCAAACTGATGTTCCACACGCAGTTGGCCAGATTTTATAGGGTGGAAATGTTCCTTGTCGATGCCTTGGTCAGGAGTGAAATCAAAAACTCACAAAGCGTATCCTCCTGCATAATCATCGTACGTAATGCCGTGACTACTGTTGGTCCCTAGCTGTCCGGTAGCTTCGTACAGGGACAAGTACGACCTCAAGTAATTCTTTTTGTCAAAGTCAGGTTCGAAGGGTCTGGTACACAAGGTCTTGCCATCTCGACTGACTTCGATCTTGGACACGTCGAAGTGCTCAAACTCGAAAGGATTTTGATCGGGGGCTCCGTTGAGGGATGCATTGCTAACGATGCCAATGATTAAACGTTTGGTAACTGTCCTTGTAATGGATGATCTTCGATCTTGGAACGGAGTTCAGCAGCAATGGTGAAAGTTTTCACTTCCACACGTCGTATCGGATACTTTGCGGTCGTTCTGCTCAAAGTGTGGCTGATGTCGTTTCCCATTTTAGGTAACACTTCCACGCTTCGCACGTAGAGTCTGGCTTCTTCGATGACGGTTTTGTAATTGTAAGCATCAGCCATCAAATAGAAAGCGGTACTGCTGAGATTCAGTCTGAGACGGACATCCACTTCGTTCAACAAATACTTCTCTTGTACCCACATGTCCAAATGCAAGCGATCCATCAGTTTTAAACTACTTCCATCTTTGATTTTGTTTCGTCGGTCGTTGAATCCCACATTGTGGTTTGGTTCTTTATCTGTAATGAAATCGGTTTCTTTGAATTTGCCTCCCGTGTCAGGTTTCCATACCACGCAAGCATCCAGACGGGTGTTCTTGGCATCTTTTCCGTACGTCAAGTGATTTCCCAGGTACGCTCTGTAAGGGTAAGTATCCATGCTGCTGCTGACCAGTTTGTTATTCAAGTACAAATCCACTTCACTGAACAAGGAATGCATGAAATAGTTGATGAGACTGCTACTTCATCGTTCCCGTCTATAGAATCTCCATTCGGATCGAGAACTTTGACTTTCAGGTACAAGTAACTGCTATTCAGATCGATGTAATCTTTGGCTCTCCTTTGGTTGTCAAATTCGATTGGGGCTGAGGTTGTCAAAGAGGAGATGGGATGAAATTCTACACATTGGGATTATTTCATCGTCGTCATAGTGGGTGGCATGGCAAACAGATCCAGTTTCGACTTGAAACATTCGCAAGACTCTCGGTGCATCATTTTTTCTCTCTGTTTTTTAAGAATCAAAAACGTCCAATTCTCTGACGGTTCTTCTTTTTTTGGTCTTTCTGGCTCTGGGTGTGTGAAGGCCTCTGGAGGGGTGTCTTCTTCGTCGTCTCTTTCTGCCTTGTCCTTGATGTGGCGTGAGTGAAACAAGAATGCCTGACTCGGCAGCGTCCAGGTCCAGGGCATTTACAGGAGTTTCTCGTCGGCCCAAAAAATGTCTTTTCCAGTTTGAAGCAAGACATTTTTGCCTGCTCTCAAGAAGGCTTCTTTGGAGTTTTGTTTGTCGGTAATGACATTTTGAAGAAGATTTTTGCGTTGCATCAAAGCGGCATCTTTCAATCCTAAACCATGTCCTCGCTGTCGAGCGACTCCTCAGTACACTGGATACATGACTTACAAGTCATTAGAGAATCTTTTTCAAAAATGGAGTTTCACCATGACTTTCCCTTTGGAGAATGGAATATTTTGTCCCAAATCTCCTTTTATAGTAACAATGACAGTGACGAAATACGACTTACTGACGGACAAATAGTGAGGATGTACAAAGTCGCGGTGAACGTGATACGTGTTTCCACCTTCCTCGACATTGGTCGTGGCAGAATCCACTTTGAAAGGAATGACTCTCAGTAACGGTGCGGCTCTGTGTCCCACTACGTTGTACTCCACCACATCGGAGTACACAAAAATCAAATTCATTCCTTCGTGCAGTTCTACAGGGGGTCTAAAATACTTGTAAAATCCCGTAAAAGTGTTGATCTTCGGGTTGAAATTCGGTGCCATTTTTGTGTCTCCACCCAAAATTTCAAACAAACTACGATTAAAACTGATGGACAACGTTTGGGTATCCTTAAATTTCATCAGTAGGAGACGAGGCACTTTATGGTACTCGATCGTGACACTTCGTTTGGCTTTGTCCAAGGCTTGCCAAACACTTCCTCGAACCTGGAAGCAATCATGTTCATCAAATGTTGACCTTTAAAATAATACCCTGCCGGAATTTTCACAGTATAGATGGTGAATGATGGATTGCTTGCTGGATTTCTGATACCTGGAAACCTGATTTCATTCATGGCCTGTTGCACTTGATCGTTCAGGATTTCGGCGTGGAAAGTGTTTTGATTTTCAGTGATGTTTTTGATTTGTGTGGGATGAATGATTTTGACCACAGCCACTTCCCAATGGGCTTCGTGATCCAGTTGGATGGCCTGAGGTAATTTGGCCGTGAAACAGCATAAAGTATTGTGGGGAAACACATCCATGGAACTGTCAATGGGTAAAGTTAAGAAAAATTGGTTATTCATAATTCCGGATTTCTGCTGTCCGAGGGGTCGCTGGAGGTCAGAGGAGTGTCCAAGAAAGGATTCTTGTTATTGTTGTTTGGGCGCAAGACTCCCGTTGTTACCGTTAGAGTATTTCAGGGAAGGATTGGGGAGAAGGTAACCGATGCAACTGCTCAGTAAAATGGTCCATAATTCTTTGTCTCCTCGTTGAAAACTCAAATTGGCAATGCCAGCACCGATGACACAATACACCACAAAGGTTTGGCAGAAAAAGACGATTTGCGTTTTAGGCACACGTTTTCCACACCACACCCACAAGGGTTGCTTTTGTAGATCTTGCATAGAAGAAGGAATAGTCAGTGTGATGGTTGAGGCTGTGTTGATGGGCATGATGGTCACTTCTTTTTTGAGTAGATGACTTGCGAAGCGTTGATCCAAGAGTCAAAACTGGGAGGATATCCTTTCCAATGTACTTTGACTTCTTTGACACGTCGTTTTCCCACTTTACGGATTCTTCGATCGAGAATGCTTTCGATGTCGTACACTTCGTCTTCTTTTTTGGTCAGGCGTTGTAACTCGGGCAAGTCAAACGTTCCTTTTAACACTTCCTCGTTAATGTCTTCCAATTTATGGACGGCAGGATGACGGCTACACAATCGTCCAGTGACATGAAAAAATTCGGTGGTCCAGCTGGGTAAGTAACCTTTGTCGAAAGTGCGTTTGGTTTTGCCAATGCGCACCCAATCTCCCGTCGTCAACACTGCACCTTTCTTGGGCGCAGTCACTGTTGGGGATGTACCAAACAGTCGCTCAAAGACGGTCACTTCGTTGTCGGGAGTCACTTCTTGGGGATGAGGAGGCACATCCTATGCTCCGATGGTAAAATTTTTTGTACGCTTGGACCAGGTGCGGTAAGACGTCGATGTACTTGAGAGTGTGTTGATGTGTAAAATATTTCCACATGCGTTCTTTGAAGGTGCGTTGAACACGTTCCACGATGCCGGCTTTGGTTTCTGGATTCTCGGTTGTGAAAAAATGAATGTCTAGTTTCTTTAATTCTTTTTGGAAAGCTTGGTTCAGAAATACGGTGCCTTTGTCGGTTTGCCATCGAAGAGGGCGACGACCACTTTGTTTCAACACCAGTTTTAGGGCTCGATTAGGAAGTCAATGGCATGACCCAGGCAAATTTGGAAAAGACGACGATGACACAAAACAAACATTTGAAGCCACGATTGTAGGTGGCCAAATGAGAGACATCGGCTAAATCGGCTTGCCATTGATGATCGATGCCCTCCACTCGGGTGCGATTTCTGGAAAGTTTTCGTCGAATGGGTTTGTGTAAGGTGTACGTGGTTTGTTCTTGTAACCATCGTTGCACTTGAGGTAACCGGACACTTTTGAGTTGGGATTTGGCAGCACGATACAATTCCTGAACTCCCCCGTAACTCGCAGGTTGGGATGGATCGTAGTAAATGCTGGCTAACACGTTCTCCATCAGGACTCTTTTTTGTTAAATAAATCACCCACTCTTCACGGATGCTACTCTTTTCTTCGTGTGGTATTTTCTTGGATTGTAATGCTTTGCGTGGCCGACGAGCAATAGGTGTCGAGGAGGAGGATGTCTGAACAGGGGTAATCGGTTCTTGTTTAACTTCTGTCTTCACCTTCCTTTTCTCTTCTGAGGAAGAATTGGTTACTATCATCTTTTTAATCCAAACAATTCTGGATGTTTGTGGTGTTAACTTGCGTACTTTTTCTGGTGGAGTTTGAAACTCTTCTTCTCCTGTCTCTGTCTTGGTCACTGGGGATGGTGGTGGTGATGGTGGTGGTGGTGATGGACTTTTCATCAGGGTCTTAAAATCTTTCAGAGTCGGTCGAGCTGTTTCGTCTAAAGCTTTCTGGTGAAAGAGTCGAAGTCGCTGCAACACTTGACCGTACCGTTGCGATTTTTCCCTTTATGACAAATCTCTGCGATCCATCAACGATTGCAATTCGTGTTGTAACTGGGACATCTCGGTCAAATATGGATTAGGAGGTAAATGCGGGATCTGTTGCTCTTGCCAACGATGGAATTCCGTCCATCGTTTGTAAGGCACTAAAGTCAGTTTTCGTCCTTCCATCAGATTCCAAAGGTCACGTCTGAGATCTTTTCACCCCAGAGACCCCTTTTATCTTCTTGATCCTTTTTATCTTTGAGCCATTTGTGAAGCAGTAGCTCCCACGAGTCCTGTAATCAGTGGTGCCAATGTGGCTTTTAGTATCGGTTCTAACAACATGTGCACAAATCCTCCATGTTGTAAACATCTTTTTCTTTTGACGGATGGGTATTTTCTTTTGGACCATTTGGCAAAGAACGTGTCGATGCTTGGCTAAGCATTCTTTCTGATGTTGAGACAAAGGTGTCGTTTCTTTAAAGACATTTAGACAACATTCGCACACGGTTTCGATGACGTCTTTGGAGGCGGTTTGAATGAGTTGTTTTCGCATGGGTGGAGTAGCTTTGACTATCGCTTTTTCTATATCGCCAAACAATCCTCCCCTTTGATTGCTCCTCTTTTTCTTTGGACGATGGGGTCTTTTCTGGAGTAGACGTCGATGCTTGGCTAAGCGCATTTTCGGATGCGGGATCAAACGACGAGATTGTCCTTTTCTTTTTCATTTTCGTTTTTGGATAGGAAAACGACGATGGTGGTGGTGGTGTGCACTTCTTTAAAATCCTAGAAAGGAAGTCACTAAGACACACACCACACAACGTCCCAAATTCATTGGATACAGTTCTCGTAGAAAGTGTTTGTAATCCACCACAGCCTGAATACTGTCATTGATTTCCTTGCACGGCAATTGTTGTAACACTAATAATAAAGGTCGTGGCATGGTGGCAAGTTTTTATACCTCTTTTGTTGGAAGTAATAAAAATATTGTCCTCCAAAAATCAGGAATAGTTGGATCGGGGCTAATAGCCTCGTTTATATTTGTGACTGAAGTAGTGTCCTCCCATAATCAGTCTTCCTTTTCCTTTTAAAAGAGCATAGTTCAAAAATGGAGAAATGAATCTGAGTTAGCGTTTCACTTGCATTTTGATAAACTCTCGGTAAATGTGTTCTTTCAACTCTAGAGGCAAACCACAAATGTTTTCTTTTTGTAAAGTATGCATCAAGAGATTACTGAGGTCGTCCCACTAAAGGTAGGTAGTGACAGTGCGGAGACCATTGAGCATGTTCCAGGTAAGCGGAATCTTTCTGTTCCCACTCGTGAATTAATACACCTCAACTGAGGCACTTGACTTTATCACTTTCCCCCAAAATAAATAAATCCGGCTCTGGCTAATTCTTCGGGGGTAGGTCCTCCCAGATATTTATGCCACTTTCCTTGGAAGGTTTGGAAACGACTTTCAAAGTCGCAGTATTCAGACAAACGCACATGGAACGAATATTCTTCTTTCACGGGTTCATTTCGATGAGGGTACGGTGAAACCCGCAGTAGTTTGCTCAGGCATGGATGACATCCGTAGGGTGGTAGTCGCATGATTTCACGTAGAGGATGAGAGTAACAATGAAAACCAGTAAAGTGATAAGGTGTACGATAACGAGTGTCATTGCTTTCGCATCCATCAGGTTTGACAAAAACAGCATCACCTTCCATAGTAGGTATTGTAGTAGTAGTAGTAGTAGTAGTAGTCATAGCAAAGGTCACATGATGTGGCACTGAATCACTGAGGTCATAGCGTACGGCATCCCTGCCATTGCAAGGCACAGCATCGCACTCCACTTGAGAATCATCGAACGTGAGTGGTGTCTATTTGTTAGGATTCATCTTTCTCGCTTGGCAATGGTAATCACAATGAACTATCGGTCTTGGACGTTTTCCTTTTTTTATACTAGTTGTAATCAAGTCTCGAACTTGTAAATCTTTCCTTTTTATGCCTAGTTTTGGAAGACTTCCTTTTTCTCTTCCTTCTCATAGGTACTGTCTTGAAGGTACCGTAGTGTGATGGGTGGAAAGGCGATAGAAAGGTAAGGACAGTGCGGAGACCATCGAGTATGTTCTAGAATAGCTGAATCTTTATAGATACATACAACTGAAACACTGTACTTCGTATCCCAATCCAGTCTCAGGTCCCAAGTAGACAAATCATGTTCTAGCTAAAACATTCGAAGTAGGTAATCCTTCCCTATCCGTGGGCCATGTTGCAAACGTTACCAATCGACTGGCACAATCACAATAGTCAGACAAGAAGACAGGAAAATTGCATTGTTTGAACATGGAGTTCTCAGTGGGTCCCTCGACCGATTCTTGCTGTGTAGAAGTCATCTTTCTTGTTGGCTGCCAAAGGCCGACTGTCGATTTGGTGTGTGGCTAAACGTACAATGTTGTGAGGTTGGTAGGTGGTCACTTTAAGGTCTTGATCCTCTCCAGACTGCACTTCTCCTTTGGGGTCACTGCTTTCGTAGCCGTAATTTTTGGGACCGCAACTAGCAAAACTTAGAATCTTGTCGTTTGGGTGCTCGTCCATCCAGGCTCCTAAACGGTCTCCTTGCTATGTCAGGGTGCCGGTGACCCATGCTATCGATGTCGATACAACTGTCCGTGTCAAAATACAGTACAAGATCTCCGAACAGTTCTAAAGCTTCGTACAATGTTAAGCGAGCATGGGCTGTCACGTAATCCGCAATGATGACATTTCTAAATTCGTCGGCTTGTACAAAGTCTAGTTCTTCTTCGCAATTGACTAGGATCAAGTCTTCACGAAGGACGTCAACGTGTTTCATGTATTTGCTTTTGTCGTGAATCATCTGCAAGTAGCGTGAAAGATCGGACAAATACTCCATCTTGGGTAAACACGGTCGTTGTGCCATTTTGCCCCACAAGCAATTTAACATCACTTTGGCAAACGATCGTCGACCTTCCTTTTTCTCCACGTGGTCTAAAGTGATGCCTTCCTGCTCCCAGTATTTCTCTTTGAATTTCTTTTGGTCTTCGGGAGTCTGGCACCAGGAAAGATAGCCGCTGACTTCTTATTTCAGTTTCCAAAAGGCATCCACGTAGTCTGCGAAAATGCCTTTCTGAGTCTCGTCACCCTTGTGGTACTGTTCTGTCTTGGGAAAGTGGTAAATTTCGTACATTTCTAACAATTGATATCCCAGGTCCAACGCTTTAAACAATTCCACGCTGACCCACGTTCCTGTCAAGGTGAGTTCTTCCTGGGTGTGCTGACAAGGTTGGTCTTGGTTGCACGTTTCAGCACAAGTACGGCACAAGGGAAACATCAGTTTTCCTTGACAATGGTGAGGTAAAACGGGATGGTACAAGTCCGCGGAAGGCAAGACTTTACGTTTAATCAATCCTTCGTATTATCGAATGTTGTCCAGGATACAGCGAACACACGTCCAAGTATTTGATTTCTTCTCCTTTCTCCTCGTCGGCTTGGTACAGCAAACAGGTAGCATTCGTCCGTCCTCCGTACAAACTATCGCGTTGGTTCAGAGGGTCCACCAGCTTTTAACTTTCCACGATGCGTTTAAACTCGGGATCGTTTTCAAATGGTGATCATCCTCGTGTTCTCACATTTCCACCACATGGTATCCTTCCTGTTCTAACTTGAAGCGCCGCTGACAAGTAGCCTCGTACAAGTCTTCTATGGTACGTTGTAAAAACTGATTTTTGGTGTCACGTTGAGGGTAGCAGATGGAACATCCGTGAAATAGGCAGCCGTTAAACTAGTACACGATCTTTGGGTCTTTAAAGTCCCAACCATCCACCTAATACGTTTCGATGGTCTTTCACCTCCTCCGTTTCCAGCGTGTTTGATCCATTTGTCTCCCATGTCGCACAAGTAATATAGCCAGCATAGGACTTTGACCGAGTACTGACGTTTGACAAAGTTCATCGTTTGAGGGCGGATGACAGCCACGGTCCTCTCGGGCATGAATCGTTTGCGGTACACTAAGGAACACGCTTTGGGAATGGTGCAGGCATCTTTCAAATGATCGATCCCTCTGTGCTCCATGAACAATTCTCGAAATTTTCCACGGCATCGCCGTAAAATGTCCACGTCGGATCGACAATATCTTAACATTTCTTCCTGAAAGTAGAAGGGATCCTAGGCTTGAGAGTGGTAGCAAGCGTAGAAAGCTTCTGGTTGTTCGGTGCGCATGTTGTCGGGGTCGGAGTAGTAAGCATCAGGCAAATGGGGTAGAACGGCGTGTTAATTGGCTTCGGTATTGAAAAAGTACAGAAAATAACCTTTGACCATTTCTGTCATTTCAAACGTTTTAGGCATTCGGCTCAATGGCATGACCAAGTAACTCATCGAATCTTTAAACTGCACTTGTCCCACTTGCATGGAAATGATTTTGGCTCCGTTCGTTGCTTTGTTCCGCTTTGTGAAGAAACTAACTTACTTATGAATCTCTCTCTCTCTCTCTCTCTCTCTCTCTCTCTCTCTCTCTCTCTCTCTCTCTCTCTCTCTCTCTCTCTCTGCTGAGTGATTAATTCATTTAAATTATACCTTATCCATTGTTCCAAGGAGTAGTAAAGGTAATTGAGGTTTTAAAACCAAAGAGGGTTTTTAGGTCAGAAACCCTCACCCCCCTCTAAAATAAATATATTCTGACATTTTTTCACCACCTCAGAGACTCCCTGTCCCTCAAAAAACCACCCTCCTCCAAATTTTTATCTCAGAAAATGATGAAATTTTGAAACCCAAAGAGGATTCTAGACCAGAACCCTCACCCCCTCCCTAAATTTTGTGGGAGAAAAAAACTGAAGCTAAAAATATAAAAATAAAAAAAAATAAAAATAAAATAAAAAAATAAAATAAAATTAAAATATAAGATAAAATAAAATAAAAATAAAATAAAAATAAAATAAAATAAAAATAAAATATATACTATACATAAATATATATAGTTTATATATACAAAAAAATACAAAAATAAACATTACCGTAGCAAGTGGTTACCCTTCGATTGGGGTCCCTTCATTGCCTTTGTGCCTTTCGGTGGTGTCCTTACATTATTGTCTTTCTTATGACCCCACTAGACTTTTCCTTTTGGCAAACATTCTTTCTGAATGTTCCTGTCTGGGTAACCCTTCAAATGAGGTAGAGAGCTTACATACGGTAATGTTTATTTTAGAGAGCTTCATATTGCGAATTTAATGACACCCCACCCCCCCGAATCAAACCCCCGGGTAAGTGCAAAACGCACTCACCACGTTGTTTAACGTAATGAGAGATCATTAAATCCTTGGAGCGAAGCTCTCCATCTTTTTAAAAATGACGATGGCAGTCCAGAGCCTACCCGTCGATTTTGTCCGTGACGGGAACCGAACTCAGGGTGTCAGTATGAGAATCCAACATTCTAACACTGAGCTATGAAATTCAGTTTTGAATACATGTTAAAAAAATTATCATGTAGTTACCAAATAGCATTACATTTTCTGATTCTGAAAACATGAAATTTTGTATTACATTTTCTGATTCTGAAAGCGTTATTATAAATAAATCGAGAAAATACATGATTTTTGATTAAAAGATATTTTCTATATAAATCTGTTTGTACAGAAAAACGAAATCCTAATGTTGGCTGAATACAGAGGCTGTATATAGATCAACCGTTGCCAAGGATACTAATCAATAATGTCAACGAGTGGGTTGAATAAATACACAGCTGCTATACCATTACGAACAGACTCTGCAGAGAAATAATCAATATTCTGTATGAATGGGTTTTTACGTAATGGTTCGTATAAGGCCATTTACTAACATTTAGGCAAGAGGAATTGCTAGTCATTTCGGCAAATATACAGAACTGCTACCAGGGTTTAGGTCTTAAAATTACTATCAGATTTTTGTTGATAACATTAGTGCCAACGTTCACCTGAGTTTCACAGCTCCATACATTTCATTTTCCAGAAAAAATACAAAGCAAATGTTACAGTATATGCTATGTTCGATAACTACAAAAGATTTTAAACTTAGCTGGAACAGTATTATCTCCCTTTTAAAAAAGAAAGGGCATCGCTTCTCAAGCCTTCTTATTGGGTTTCGTGTTGAAAAAATGAAGTTCTGATACAGAGTTATATTTCTTGACCAATGAACAATGTTTCAGCATTCGCTATTAAGTATGATTTATTGTCATAATAATACAAATAAAATTTAATTTTACCGGTTACTTTTCGACGACATTCAAATAGTTCTTTCATTGCTATCTTACTGAGAAGATACTTACTACCTTTTACAAAAACCTTCGACCGGTCTAAGTCTATATTAATTTTTGTATACTGTTGCTGGCTGATCGGATCATGAAAATTGTCATATTTTAGTGCAAGCTCGTCTCGCAAACTTTCGAGATAATTAAAACATTTGCTGTCGTCTGATCTGATAAGGGAGAGTTTGATTCTGTCAAATTTACTAAAACAAATACCTGAAATTTCATCGTTAAATTCAAATGATAATTGCTGGTTATTAACCATTATTTTTTTGATTTTGCTATTAACTCCATCGACTAATGTTAAACTTTCGAACATTACTTCTGATGTTTAGACAAAATTACTTGCATAATGTCCAGGTGCTAGTGTATTAATTCCGTCTCTCCAATACCTTTTATCATCAAAATTACTTAATCCACGCTTTATAATTGTATCCGTTTCAAGTTTATGATGATTTGTTCTGATAACATTTGTTTTGATAAAACTGACATTATCGTTTAGCGCTGCTTTAAAATCATCAAAATTCATCATCTTTTTCACGTATCCTCGAGGAATACCTTTTGCTTTTTTTGCAAGTTTATTGTCATCTAATATGACAGCATACATTTTACTCTTTAGTCCGACAAATTCTCTAACTGGCATGAACATAAATTCATCTTTCATTTTTCCAATAACTTTCTTATTAGAATTATCTTGAAATCCACTACATGCTGGATAATCTGATAAATCAAATAGATTTTTATTATTGTAAGTATCTTGATAGACATCTTCACATTTTATATTATAAACTAGCGCGTCCGTATCAGTAAATAGTAACTCTGAATCTGGCCTCTGCTTTTTGGTAAAATTATAGTGAAAATCGTACATCAGCCACTTTGATATATCAAGTACAGCTGCACCAACATAAATCGGTTTATTTAACTTTAAATTTGTCTTTGGTCGTTGTATTGCAACAAGATTTTCATTAAATATTTTCATACTAGCAACACCATCATCATTAACTAATTTACTTCTGCGATTTATGTCATTAACAATTTCTATCGAAACTCGCTTTCGAATATTCTCCATTGTCTTACCAAACACCGAGTTGTTCATTAACTTGAAAAAGTTTTTCTCAAATTCAGTTTTAGCCACAGCACGACGTTTCGTATTTAAGTCAATATAATTTGCCATCCACCTCGACTGATTAAACTTAGCACGCGATGGACTTTTCTCAGAATTAGTCCAGCATCTACTGCTTGTTTTAAATTTTTGTAATGCATAACGTAATTTCTTTTAGTTAACAAATTTGGAACTAACTTATTAACAATCGAATTTTTTGCTGTTGTCGTTGCTCGTTGTTCAGGCGATAATAAACTATAATCAATCATCATTGACTCTGCACAAAACGGGTAGTCGTTATGTAGATCATGTAACGAACTAGGATAATCTAGATCAACTTCAACAAAGTATGAAATATCGGAAAAATCATTATTAATTTTTCTAGGTAAATCTTTTTCAGTTTCTCTAAGAAATTGATCTGGAGTTATCCAATGAAATCCACCACAAGGCATTGGCTCTGACATCGCATATCCATATAAATTCACACAATCTAGATAAATAATATGATTAGATGGGAGATTTTTATCATAATTTTTTAGATATTTATTATTAGCTACTGCATATTTTTTTGTTATAACACTAATTCCGCCTCTGATACCTTTTTCAATAAAGTTAAACATATCAACATCTGTTAAGAGATCCAGTTCTATCTTACTTGTTTTTAGTAGAGCGTCCCAAGACAATCCTGGAGCAGAATAATATCAACAAGGATCTAGTCCATAATTGCTGTAGCTTACTCGACGAAAACTCTCAAAAACAGCTGCTAATAATAATACATCTGTTTTTAAATATAGATCGTGATAATCACCAAATGTTTTACAACTAAATTTATTCCAAATATCTTGTGCATATTTATATTCGTCATCTGTGATATTTTCATTTTTGAGTTGCGAGTAAAATTTATCTTTATCAGGAAGAGAAGTTTCATCAAATCTACTCCAGTCGTCGAGATACTCGTACGGAAAGATACCTTTTTTTGTCAAATTGATATAGTTTTCACCAAAGCAACTTTTTAGGTTAGCGAAATTGCTACCGGCGCTTGTAGCGCTGTTTACAAGCTCATCTAATGATGCTGCCATAAATTGCAGGCTATCAATAAAACGTAATTTACCGAGCGTCACCGACATATACTTTTCAAAATTGTTTGGAATACATTTTATTGTATTATTTAATTTTAGTTTAGCTTTAATATTTTTATCACCAAATGCTTCTACAATGATATGACTGTCATAGCCACGAAAGTTATGTAAATCTACGGGAATAAAATCTGGAGTATGAAATTTTAAATTGCAACTGTTATGAGCTGCTCCCCGATATTGGCCGGTCAAATGACAATGATCTCGCACCTTATCACAGACTTCGTTAGAGTCTACCAACAACTTTTCACAAATATGACAATTAACTGCCTCATCAAAATGAAGTTGTTGTTTAGACGTTATTTTCATTGGAGCTGTTTTAAATAATCTGTTAGAAATTTTATTAACTTCGTCTATTAAATTTTTTAATAGCCATACGGCCGGATTTTTACCTCTGCATAACTTTATTGGAGTTGAAAATTTATCGTTAGCGCAACAAACTACTTTATAAGCTACTCCGCAAGGAATATGCTGTTGTATTTTTCTAGTACTGGATTTATTCGGATTATTTTCTGCTCCAACCACAGGAACAAGTAGACACTCAAAATCAGCATAAATAACAAAAGGAATATTTAGTTTATGATCATAATTTTTAAATTTTAATATTTTTTCTTTTTCGCCAGGCATAGTCATTCTTTGAACATTGACACAGTATTTGAGATGCTCTTGCAGTATTCCATCGCCAGAAAAACCCTGTAGATATCTATAACAGAAATATTTGTTATTTTTATTTTTACTATACTGTCTGCCAACTAGGCCGTTAAAGTTTTTTATCCAACAATAATGTCCCTGATAAAATAATAAATTTATTGTATTTTGTGTAGCATTTTCTGAGATATATCTCGGGTAAACTTTTTCTCGTTCATTTAGTCCTGAAAGATTTACTGAGATACTGTTTTGTTTTTCAAACTTTGGTATATGATTTTCTGCTACTGGGAAAGTTATTCCTAAAATATTTAGTTCGTCTTTGTATGGCAAATACTTTTCAATTCTGCCGGGGTGATCACACTGAGGATGTTTTGCAGATAAAACTGACCACTGAAAGCATTTGTCATCACTGTTTTTGACATTTATACAGCATTTTTTGTTTTTAATTTTTTGAGGGAGATCGACGTACAAACTACCGCGAAGCACGTTATATTTTGCTGTGTGAAATAAAACTTCTTTTATCATTTCAAATTTCCAACCCGATCATGATGCAGTAAATTCTTCTAATTTTTTGTTTATGTCTTGATGTATTTCATCGGCGACCATGGCAATGTTTGTTCCAGGTAATATGTTTGTTGATTTAGCTGTTAGATATGGTTCTGAAATTTCGCTGTCAAAACTTTTTCTTTCAGAAATTACATCAAATACATCCTAAACTGCATGTAACTTTGATAAAATCGTATGATATTGGACTATAAGTTTGATACTTTTATGAGCCGCAAGTTCTTTTGATATAACAGGTTGTAAAAGATGAAATAAACTTGTGGAGTTAAAATTTGCTAAAATATTTTGATCATCAAGTTTGTAACCGGAAAATGCTGTAGCAATTTTTTCAGATTTGATTATGCTCTTTTTAGCAATATCTCGCAATTTTAACATTATATATAATAGTAATATTTTATATTTAATTGAATTTTTTGAAAATAGGGATATGAAATCCTTATAGTATAATGACAGAAATTTTGAGATATTTGAGATTGACGGCGGAAGAGCAAGAATTTTATCATGTGGACCATAAATATAATTTATATGCAGCAAATATGTTAGGTTCTGTTATTAACGTAAAATCTAAAAAATCTGTTGGCACACCAACGCCAGCTGGAATGATAATTTCAGTAAAAGGCGACAATACAGAAAGAATTTAAATGTTTCGAAAAGAGTTTTTATTTATACTTTGTTTTGCGACGATATTCCAGAAGGACAGCGAGTTTATCGAGTAAATAGCGCTGTTGCTGATGATAATATTGAAAATTTATCATTACAAAATGAATTTCAACTTCACCCAGTATTTGATCTATATGAGGCAAATGATCGAGGAATTATTCGACATAAAAAAACAAAAAAAGTTATTGGAAATTTAGATAAACATGGTTATATTAATGTTAATGTACGTGGAACTAAAACAGATTTTATTAATTATAGAGCACACCGTTTTGTCTTTGAAACTTTTAGCGGACTAATACATAATGGTTTAGTTATTGATCATAAAAATGGTATTAAAAGAGATAATCGTTTGGAAAATTTAGATGTGGTTACGCCAAAAGAAAACACAAGTCGTAGAGCTGGTTCTGATGGTTCTAATTATAAAAAATAAAAAAAAGATCAGTTGTTTCAATAAATTTAGAAACTGGAGAAGAAATGAAATTTAGATAAATTTACTCTGCGGCAAAATATCATAAAATTGAAAGCAAATCAGTAAAAGATGTAGCTGATAATGTACAAAAGTCAGCAACGTCAATGTTGACATTTGATAGATTTGATTTTAAATACGATAACTAATGATATTTTCTAGATCATATCGAGTAAGACAATTATGACTAAATTCGATAATATCATCTCGATTAAATCGTAATGTCATCATTTTATTTGTATCAAGTTTTATTTTTTCTGCTACTGTTAATAAAAATCTGTCAGATTCACCTAATGTTATAATAACATCAACAAAATAAAAACTGTTTCCCAACAAACAATTTCGAATTGCCTCAGCTGATTCTTTGTGATTTAGTATATTAACTCTTTGATGATATTTTATTTCTCCAAACATCTTATTATTTATGAATTAGACAAGAGATTATTATAATAATGAACTTGATTGAAAGACTAGCTGAATTATATTCGGGAGATTTTGTTTTAGTTTCAAATTTTACATTAGAAAATTCTATTTGTGATAGATTTGCTAGCTATACTGAAAATGATATTTTGCATATCGATGACGACGAAGATGAAGATGATGTTTTTGTTAGTAAAAATTTTTTTAGCAGACCAACAACTGGGCGATATGATGTTAAATACCATGTTGCTAAAAAAATAATAAAATTTAATTTTACTATCACAGAGCATCAAATATTTTGGTAACTTATAAAACCTTTTTTAAACGTAAAAATAACTGGACAACAAAGAAATATAAAATACGATTTTATTTTTTTTTAAATATTTAATTTAATGCCAGTTGATGATGCAAGAAAATTACATTTAATTTCTCTGTGTAAACCAGTAAAATGTAAATCAGTACTAATAAAATAGGACAAAATTTATAATAATATTATTCAATCGACTTAGTGGGTACCCAGCTATTAAATTTATTGCCATATCCACGACATTTGACTAAACTTTTGTTGCCGCGCTTTTTAATAACTTTTTCAATAACAAATATATCTTGTTCTGTTTTCTGAAGTTCTTGCTCGTAAAAACTGCCAGTTATAGGTTCACCTAATAAATCTTTTAACGAGCATGTAACTGGTATTGTTAAAAGTATTTTATCAACAAAAAATACTTCTTCGCTCCAGTTATGAGTATATCCTTTTTCAAATGTTTTTTTCGTTAGAGAAATTCTAACTTTATCACCAACTTAAAATTTATGTCTCCGGTACATATTTTCGTTTGCTAATATTGGATTTGCAATCGCGTTGTTTGGCGACATTTTTAGGGATCTGTGTTTTGTGTTATTATACTCGTCAACAATTTTTTGTAAATTGTCAATATATTTACTCGTATTTTTAGCTGTTAAATATTTGTGAACTTTTTCATTGAGCGTGCGATTAAATCTTTCAACGATGACACTTTTTCCCTCATTTCCTGTGACATATTTTTTAATGTTATTCTGTTCTAAAAACTGTTCGAATTTTTTATTAAAAAACTCTGCTCCATGATCAGTCCAGATTCTATTTGGTTTTCTTTCTGTGTTAACAATAATTTGTTTTAATGCATCAGTTATCGATGTTCCTGTTTTATCTGAAACTGGTATACTAAAAGCGTCTTTACTAAAAACATCTACAACATTAAAAAGATATCTCTTGTTATCATTAAACTGAGCTAGATTTGACATATCAACTACATCTATCGCCCAGATGTCATCAACGGCATTTGCGACAACTTTACGTCGCAGAAACTTTTTTTTTTTAGGTTTGTGCAGCTCAGACGGTAGCGTCTTCGAGGCAAGATCATCATATAATTCTTTTCCGAGACCTAATTTATATTTTGCTCCAATAAAACCCTGAACCAGCCTTCGGTCAACACGTTCTCGCATATTTACAGGTTTCATATCACGAAGTTCGTCTAACATTACTTTATCGCAGCTGTGTTTATTTTGTTCGTTGTCTGGACGTTCAATGTCTCTGTAGCAGATATCATGGCGTATCGCTATTGCATCAACTTGATTGTAAGGCTCTTGTCCTGGCAGCGGATTATCGTTTTCGTCAAGTTGTTTATCAAGAGGATTATAAGGTCCAGTGTATTTATGGCCTGGCAATGTCCAACCGCCTTTTGGTTTCGGCAATTTGCCAATTAATTTATGTATATCTATACCAAAACCAATTATTTCTCTGTTGTTGCATTTCTGACAATATGTAACAATTTTATTTTGCTCAAGACATAAATCTCTATCACAATCGCACTCGCATGTCATTATCTATTAATCATCGACTAAAATAATCTCCCTGACGTTGTCATGGCAACCCGCTTCAGACAACTTTGTAGTTGGCGGTGGCGATAATTTCTTTAAAAACATACTTTTTCTTTTTACACAGATTGCACAAATACTTTTCAGCATTATTCTATTATTTTTTGTTTTTTTTCTTCTGTTTTTTCATGTTTATTTTCTGTTTTAGTTTTACACTTAAGACAATATGTTGACATTATATATCAGTGAGTTTAGATAAAATTAATTGCTATCTCATCATTAGCGTGAGAAGGTTGTTTGTCAAATTGCAAAATAAACTTTAAAAAATCTGGATTTTCGGTCATCTGTTTAATGAACATTACGCAATAGTATCCACAAGCAGAAGTTCCAACTGGTTGAATTTGATTAGACGAATAATTTATTATTTTCGCAAGAGACTTCGTCTCTGGAGTCTTTGTCTCTTGAATTCTACTCATATATTTTTTTATTGCGTCACTTGGTGGAATTCCGAACGAGTCAAAATAATTGTTGTCACAAACAGCTACCCAGTGTGTGCCAGATCCGTCATTAAAATCTTGTATATTTATAACACACGAACCTGGCGTCTCTAGCGACATAAGTTCATCTTTAGAATAAACTCCACTGAATTTTTTTTACTTTTTTTAGTTTATCAAGTATATAAAATTACTTAACGCGGCCGACTTCATCTCTTTGTTCCTGGTAACATTAGTCCTCGTCCTAACAGACCTGGCAATAGACTTCCCGCCAATCCTGCTAGTAATGGAGATATTGGAATAAATCCACCTTTTCGCCTCGGTCGTGTCTTTTCTATCGTCGTTGTCTTTCTTTTTACCGTTTTTCGTTTAGGCATTATATTTATCTTTAGATAAAAAAAAAATTCTTTATTCCTTGACCTTCAACTGCTTTTTTCGTTGCGCCAGATACTGCTCCAGACGCTGCTGCTAATCCTAATGTACCTAACACCGGCAAAAGTTTTGGTATTAATGTTTTGCCCATTACAGATAGTGCCGGACCGAAGAAACCACCTTGTTTTAACATTGCTGTTATTTGTGCGACACTTAAATTTAAAACAACAGGTTTTTTTTTTGCGATCGTATTTATTTATTTGTTTTTTGGTTAACATTAATTTTGTTAAAGTACCCAAAACACCTGCGTTAGGGTTTATTTTTAATGATACTTATCTTTTTTTGCAACAGCAGCTGCTAATTTTTTTAACTTGACCATCAGTCAGATATATTTCTTTTACAATATATTTTGTCATATTATATTACAGTTACAGATTAAACTTGTACCGACATTTTACCTTCGATAAAGTCAATCGTAATAGTTCTGTCTCTGATCACTAACGCGTACACGTACAACAGCGCTGCTGGAACTGCTCCTAATGTCCAAGTAATTTCAATATCAGCAGTTGAAATTACATCTCTTTCATTTTGTTTACTAACATCAAAATAAAATATCGGATAAAGTATACGAAACTCCTCTACTGATATCTGAGATCCATCTCCAACATCTTGATATTTTTGCAATGCGTCGAGCAGGTACATGTAAGGTCGAGTAATATTTTTATTAGCATCATCTGCAAAATTACATTCTATCGTTCGCTCTGGATATTGCTTTGAATTTATTCTAGCATATATTCGTCTAACATCAGCATTATCAAATATCGCATTATTTTGTTGTTGGTCACCACGTCGCGCTTGCCGCTGAAATACAACAAATATTTGCCGTGGCTTTTGTTCAGTCGACGTTGTTGTAACTCGCCATGTGTAGTCTGTGGTATTTGGAACTGCTGCTTGATATATTTTATGTTGCTGAAAATAAATTTTGTTTGTGCGTCTTTTAAGAACATCATCTAATTCGAGCGATTTTGAAACTGTCGGCGATATTCGTGGCATCCACAGAGCAAGTTTGTTTATGATAAATTGTACATCAACTCCGCCAGATCGAAATATACAATCATTTTGTTCTGATCGATCTAAAATAAGAGTATATCTTATTCCACGAAATACTTTATTGTAATCGCGACTTAATCCAAATATTGTTCTTAATGGTAACATCATTGTAATTTGACGTGATTCTGCTGCAAGTGCCTTCCTCTTTGCAAAACCTTCATTGTAACGTATATTTCTTCTGTTATGAGCAATTATGTTATTAACATGCTCCAGCATTACAATGCCGTCTGCAGCTACATCTACTTGATTTACGTTAAGATTATTACAAGCAGCATTAAGTAAAAGTCTTGTAGCGTCTGCATTAGCGTCTGCAGCTGGTGCGTCTATACCTAGCGAAGCAGCATTAACAATAAGAAAATTTCTTACATTTACAGCATTTGCACTGGCATTAGCTTCAGCAGCTATAACAGGTGCTAATCCTGATAAAATTTCAGTTGATGCAACAACACCTGCACCACCAGTTTCAGTGTCTTTAAACCACATCATATTAGTTGCAGTTGATTTGGAGTAATCATCGGAAAACGAAATAATATTTAAAATTGTACTTGCAACTTGTAAGTGACCTAAAATATCTTCAACGGTTTGATTGGCCAGCTGATATCGAGCACTTTTAAATAAACACCAGCCGTCATTTATAAGAGCTATTTGTGCATTAGCTGCCATTGCGGCAGGTGGAACAGCTACTGTCATAATCTGACCACGAATTTCTAACATTGCTTTATGAGGCAGCAGAAATACGTCATCGTCTCGAGTATTAAATGTTCTAACGCCAGCCTTATTAGGCTCCTTAGAATTTTCGTCGAGATATTCAACATACTCAAATTCTGTTACTGCATCGTCTGTGTCATAAGTTTCTGCAAAATCGAGATAATTTTTAGCAGACATTTTTTTATTTATTAGGTTACACAAAATTATTGTGGCGTTGTTACTTTAAATATTAATTTTTTAATAATTTGTTCTCCTCGTGGTGATAAAAGTTTTTTTTTTTGTTGTTATCATTGCGCGTTGAGTTTCTTTTGTTGGTGCGATTTCTGAAATAGCTTGTTTGATTGTCGGTACACCGCTTTTTATTTTATCAGCTACTTTTTGTCCAACAGCAGTTCCAGCAGCAGATGTAGCTCCAGTTGCAAAAGCTTTTGATGCGTCAAGTGCAATTGGTGCAACTTTATGAGCTATTCCTGGAACATTTTCTATAATTTTAGCAAATATATTTCCCAAAAATCCTCGAACTATTTTTCTTCGATAAACTTTTTTCTGTTTCATTATATTTGAGGTTGTATGATTTTATTGTTTTAGAAAATATGTTTACTATTGTTCGCGTAAGTGCAGGTAATAAGTAACAATTTCATTGTTAAAATCCAGTTGTCGTCCAGACTGATCTGTCAATTGCATATTTACTTCTGTTATTTGATTTTCAACGTTTAACGGATAATAAATAATATGACGTGGACTAATTTGCATAAGAGAACCTGGTGGAACGTCCGGTGAAAAACTGTATATCGTTTGTTCTTTACTACCCTTAGCTGAGTAAGATCCAGATGCAATAGAGCAATTTATTAATATTGAGTTTACATCAGTTATATTCACTGGCAGTTGACCGTCATACGTTAAGGAATTATCACGATCAAGAGAATGGATATACATAATTATAAAATCCTATTAGTGATACGATACTTGTTTGCGATAAAAGACCAATTGTTACATTTTTTAATGTTATTCTAGCGCGTAACGTATTATAATTTGGTGTAAGCTCAAAACTATCAGCGATACCGCCATTTTTTGTTATAAGTTCTTTTATTATTTTATTTAGATCAGTTACGTTGTAGGCTCCTTGTGGAATTTTAATTGTTTTCCACGTGACAAATGGTGAAGTACGTATAGGAATAGTAAATACAAATTCATCGCTTACTCCAGTTTTTACATTACCCATAGAATTCCAACATGTGCAGGAAATTAGCCCAATTTCATATTGTTTTTCACGATCTAGTTCTATTGGTGGAATATACTTTACATAAAAATTTGCGCTATCTTTATCAGATTGTCTAGAGTCTAGTAATAATGTTGCTGACATTTTTTTTTTATATAAAATTGTTATATTAAATCATTATGCGAATTTATAAAATTAAATCTCGATGTAAAGTTTCGTATTCGTCAGATGTTAATAAATTTTCCGATCTCAAATTATTAATTATGTCAATAATTTCATTGTCAATTTCAGCACCACCATTTCCTGCTTCTTTTGATGATATCAATAACATTAATCTGCCAATCATTTCAGTAACTGATGCGAATATTCTAACACCAGTTCCTCTTTTAGTTCTTTCTTTTTCTAAAAGTTTTTTTTTTAAGCCATCATCATCATAATATTTAAATAATTTTTTAAAATTCTATCCTTTTTCAACATATTTTTATCTCTAATTTTTTTTGCAGTAATTCTAAAAACACCAGCAATAATAGAATTTCTAGCTTTTTCATAAAGTCCTTCAACATCTTTTGTTTCAGCTGTATCAATTTCTTTGTAAGCTCCTATATCTCTTCTTATAATATCTTCTAATTTTTTAATGAGATCATCGTATTTATCTTTTTCCCCAATTATACATATTATCAACGTCAGAAATTTTATTATCTTCCATAAAAGTAAAATATTCTGATAACAATATTTCTTCTTCTGCCTTGTTTTTATATTCATCACGATATCTTTTATCTTCATGTTCTGATATTTGTAAATCTTCTTCAGTCATAAGAACTTCGTATGAAGATGTTGATTCTTTTGGTCTTTCATCCAATGATTTTGCTTCAGTAATTAAGCTACTACTGGGAAAACTATATATGTTATTTCTTATATGTTTAATAGCCTTAATATAAAGATCAGTGATAATTCCATGTCGATATAATTTAATGTCCTTATAGTGATTTCTATTTTCTAAAACTACTTTGCTGAGATGCTTATCACTATTTTCTTTTATTTCTTTTAATTTTGCAATTTTTTCGTCGGATTTAAATTTATCTTTGTTAACATTATACACTCTCACATTTTTAAAATCTTTATATTTTTCATTAAAATCTTGATGTTCATCACCTCTTATTTCGCTATCTATATTTTCTAAATCATATTCAAATTTTCTTTTTTCTTCTGTAATTTTCCTCTCTCTTCTAAGTTCTTCTTGTTCTAACCTTCTTTCAATTGGTCTAACTACTGCTGCTTCTGCTAATCTTTGTTGAAGTTCTAGTGGATTATTTATCAGCCGATCTATTTCAGCTTGCCTTGCAACAGGATTAGCTATATTTGCTGTAAGTTCCTCGGCTAATCTTTTTTCTTCTTCAGATCTTTCAATAATTTTTCCAACAGCTGCTTCTTGTTGTTCTTTAATAAATCCGAGTAAACCTTTTTCTTGTCTTCTTTTAAATTCTTCTTTTGATAGTGGTTTAGTTTCAGGTTGTTTTTCAAGTATAGCTTCAGTAACTGGTTTGAGAGCGCTGCTGCTGTTTCTGCTGCAACTATTTGACCACGTCGTGCTTGTTGGATCATCTGCCTGAGTTCAGCTTTAGATTTAACAAGTTTTTTTTAGATTTTCTATATGTTTTCTGTACATTGCTTGTCTTTCCATTTTATTATATATAAATTTTATAAAACTAACAAAAACTTACTTTATATATTTTTCAATACAGCATCGAAACATTGTACTCGTATCATTTGTTAATTTATCAAACAAAAAAGGCATATTTATTTGACGTTGCTTGATGATATAATTCAATAAATTTATCTCTTGTTACATCACCACATTGCTCGTTCGCGATATTTCTAACGTCAACATTGTCCAGTCCTGGAAATAATATAAAACAACCAGAATTTCGCCTAATAAATCTGTCAACATTATTAAAACCCTGAGCGAGATAAATAGAATTACATTTTTTATCACGTGATAATGAAAAATATGATCTTATTTTATTCATTTCCTCGTTGTTTAGCGGAATGTCATCAAAAACAACTATCTTATGTTCGGACGAATCAAGTTGATTAACTGGAGCAAGTTCTTCTGGTTGTTTAATAATAAAAACAAAATCTTCACCAGCCTCAAGATCATCACGAAGTTTGTTATTATAATTGTTAAGTAGCTCTTACTTATCCCGTTGTGGATTAATTGTGTAAATATAAACGCGATCGTAGTTAAAATTATCTCCGAGAAGTAAATTCATAAGCAAATTTGTTTTCCCCGACCCAGTTCTTCCAACGATAAGATAATGACAATCTGGAAGTTCGTTTTCATGTTCGTGTTTCACCAACCGCTCTGTATCAAAATTTAATATCGACGATTTTGCCATTGTTTATTATATAATTTTATGTTATATTAAACTGACTAATGTTGACAATTTTTTGTAGGAGAATAAATAAATAATAAGCTATTATACAAAATTTGGAACATTAATAGAAGATTCATCAGCTGTAAGTACAACAACAATAACAAACGGCAAGATTGATTTATCGGGTTACCTAAAAAAATCCGGGGACACAATGACAGGAAACCTGTTTATGTCAAATCAGCGAGTACTAGGCTTAGAAACAAATTATCCGCCAATAAATGTTGTTGATACACAAGCTGTTAGTTATGCACAACTAAAATCCGTCGATAATAATAAACTAGATAAATCTGGCGAAATGTTAAGCGGTAACTTAGATATGTCAGGAAAAAAAATTTGGAGACCAGGTATCCACCAGCAAACCTAAATTATACGCAAGCGGTAAGTTATTCACAGTTGAGATATGTGGATGATAACAAATTTGATAAAATCGGTGAAACAATTATAGGTAATATCAACATGTCAGGAAAAAAATTTATAAATTTAGAGATTGCATATCCGCCAGAAAATTTAAACCAAGCACAAGCTGTAAGTTATGCACAACTAAAATCTGTTGACGATAATAAACTTAACAAAGTCAGCGACACAATGACAGGTAACCTTACAATGAGCAATAACTCAAAAATAACTGGACTACCAACAACTTCACCGCCAGCTAATGATACTGATGCTATTGGTTATGGTCAGTTAAAATAAGAACTTGCCCCATACTTTAAAAAATCCGGTGGACCAATGTCAGGGAATATAAACATGAGAGACAAAAAAATAATTACGACATATGTTCCTGTTAGCCCTAATGATCTGACAAATAAAGCGTATGTTGACAGTGTATCTGGTGGTGCAAAATGAACTAAAAACAATGTTGGGTATATTCCAACACTTTTTAAGTCAGCAGTTGGGTTTGAGGCAAGCGCATCATCGTTTTATCCTGAAAATTATCCTTATTACGCTTTCTCTGATAGACACGAGTGGACGACCAACGGAGAAGTT